>SZWC01002987.1:177153-200746 GCA_023375785.1 Penium margaritaceum | reverse complement strand
GCCGGGGGGGGGGGGGTAACAATGGTTTGGGATGACTATATATCAACTAGAGAGCACAAAGCCCTTAAATACGTAGTGACACGGCGTGGTAACCATGTATAGTGACAAACCAAAGTAGGCATATGTCACTAACCGGCCAAGAGAAGTTCACAGTGTGTAGTCAACACTGAAAACTCATAACACGAGTGACAAATGGTCAGAGGGGGAAATATTGGGTTGGGAACACTAGTTATCAACTAGGATGTATAAAGACCTTCAACAAGTAGTGGCACGGTGTGGCTAGCGTGCACAGTGCCCAACCAATGAATGCACACGTCACTGACTATGACCAAAGAAGTCCACTATGCGTGGTCAGCATTGACAACTTATAACACGAGTCGCAAATGGTCAGATGGAGAGATGATGGTTTGGGAACCCTATGTATTGACTAGAAAGGACAATGGACTTCAATACGTAGTGGCACGGTGTGGCTGCTATGCACACCAAACAACCAAACTAGGCATATGTCACTGCCCATGACCAAAGAATTTCAATATGGGTGGTGAACGTTCACCAACCATAACACGTGTCACAAACGGTCAGAGGGGGAAACAATGGTCTGGGAATATCAGTTCTCAACTAGCAAGCACAACGGCCTTCAATCACTAGTAGCACGGTGTGGCTACCATGCACAATGACCGACCAAAGTAGGCATATGTACTGCCTTGGCCAAAGGAACCCGCAGTGTGTGGTCGACGTTGACAGCTCATAATACGAGTCACAAATAGTCAAATGGGGAAAGAATGGGTTGGGAACACCAGGTATCAACTAGCAAGCACAAGGACATTCAATAAGTTGTGGGACGGTGTGGATACCATGCACGATGACCAACCAAAGTAGGCAAATGTCACTGACCATTACCAGAGAATGTCACTATGTGTGGTAAACTTTGACAGCTCAAAACACGAGTCACAAATGGTTAGAGTAGAAGATAATGGTTTGTGAATGCTATTTATAAACCAGCAAGTACATATACCTTCAATGTGTAGTTGCACAGTGTTGCTACAATGCACATTGACCAACCAAAGTATGCATATGTCACTGACCATGACCAAATAATTTCACTTCATGTGGTCAATTTTGACAACTCACAGCATGAGTCACATATAGTCAGAGGGGGTTACACTGGTTTGGGAAGACTAGTTATCAACTAGAAAGCACAAAGACCTTCAATACGTAGTGACACGGCGTGGTAACCACGTACAATGACCAACCAAAGTAGGCATATGTCACTGACCATGACCAAAAGAATTCCACAGTGTGTGGTCAACGTTGAAAACTCATAACACCAGTCATAAATGGTCTGAGGGGGAAACAATGGGTAGGCAATTATAGTTATCAACTAGCAAGTACAAAGACCTTCAAAAAGTAGTGGCACGATGTGGCTAGCGTGCACAGTGACGGATGCATACGTCACTGACTATGACCAACGAAGTCCACTATGCGTGGTCAACATTGACAGCTCATTACTCAAGTCAGGAATGGTCCGAGGGAGAGACAATGGTTTGGGAATCCTATGTATCGACAATTGAGGACAAACAACTTCAGTACGTAGTGGCACGGTGTGGCTACCATGCACACCAAACTAGGCATATGTCACTGACCATAACCAAATAATCTCAATATGGGTGGTCAACGTTCACCAACCATAACACAATTCACAAACAGTCAGAGGGGGAGACAATGGTCAGGGAATATCAGTTCTCAACAAGCAAGTACAACGACCTTCAATCAGTAGTAGCATGGTGTGGCTTCCATGCACAAGGACCCACCAAAGTAGGCATATCTACTGCCTTTGACCAAAGAAATCCGCTGTGTCTGGTCAACGTTAACAACTCATACTACGAGTCACAAATGGTCAGGGGAGGAAACATTGGTTTGGGAACACCAGGTATCAACTAGCAAGCTCAAGGACCTTCAATACGATGTGGCACGGTGTGGATACCATGCACGATGACAAACCAAGGTAGGCATATGTCACAGACCATGACCAAAGTATGTCACTCTGTGTGGTAAACTTTGACAACTCATAGCACGAGTCACAAGTGGTCAGAGTGGAAGATAATGGTTTGTGAATACCAGTTATCGACTAGCAAGTACAAATACCCTCGATGTGTAGTGAAACAGTGTGGCTACAATGCACAGTGACCAACCAAACAACGCATATGTCACTGACCATGACCAAAGAATTTCACTTCATGTGATCGATATTGACAACTCACACCACGAGTCACAGATATTCAGAGGAGGTAACAATGGTTCCGGACGACTAGCATCACTTCAATGCGTAGTGGCACGGTGTGGTAATCATGTAAAGTGACAAACCAAAGTAGGCATATGCCACTAACCATGACCAAAACAATTTCACAGTGTGTGGCCAACGTTGAAAACTCATAACACGAGTCACAAATGGTCAGAGGGGGAAACAATGGGTAGGGAACACTAGTGATCAACTAGCAAGTACAAAGACCTTCAACAAGTAATGGCACGGTGTGGCTAGCGTGCACAGTGACCAACCAAAGGATGCATACGTCACTGACTATGACCGAATAAGTCCACTAAGTGTGGTCAACGTTGACAACTCATAACACGAGTCACAAATGGTCAGATGGAGAAACAATGCTTTGGGAACCCTATGTGTCTACTAGAAAGGACGAATAACTTCAATGCGTAGTGGCACGGTGTGGCTACTATGCACACCAAACAACGAGACCAGGCATATGTCACTGACCACAACCAAAGAATTTCAATATGGGTGGTCAGCGTTCACCAACCATAACACGGGTCACAAATGGTCAGAGGGGGAAACATTGATCTGGGAAGATCAGTTTTCAACTAGCAATTACAATGACATTCAATCAGTAGTAACACGGTGTGGCTACCGAGAAGGATGACCGACCAAAGTAGGCATAAGTTGGGCGCAACCAAGGCGCAAATAAGGCGTAACTAGCACGCAAGTCGGGCAGAAGTAGGACGCAACTAGGGCGCGACTAGGGCACAACTAGGGCATAGCTAGTACCCAACTAAGGCACAACTAGGACACAAGTAGGGTGCCAGTAGGTCGCAAGTAGGGTGCAATAAGGGCGCAAATAGGGTGCAACTAGGGCGCAACTAGGACGCAACTATGGCACGACTAGGACGCTACTAGGGCGCCACTAGGGCGCAACTAGGACGCAACTAGGGCGCAACAAGGGTACAACTAGGGTACAATTATGACGAAACTAGGGCGCAACTAGGGCACAAGTAGGGCGCAAGTAGGGCACAACTAGGACGCAACTATGGCGCAACTAGGGTGCAAATAGGGCGCAAGTAGTGTACAAGTAGGGTGCAAGTAGCCCCGGACTATGTTTGTGTCACCCGGCATTGGTTTCTGTGACCCGGCTTTGGTTTGTGTGACCAAACGTTGGTTTCTATGACCCTACTTTGGTTTCTGTGACCCGGCTTTGGTCTCTGTGACTCAGCTTTGGTTTCTCTGAAGCGGCTTTTGTTTCTGTGGCCCAGCATTCGTTTCTGTGATCCGGGTTTGATTTATCCAGCTTTTGTTTCTTTGACCCGGCTTTGCTTTCTGTGACCCGTCTTTGGTTTCTATGACCCGACTTTCGTTTCTGTGAACCGGCTTTGGTTTCTACGACCAGGCTCTGGTTTATGTGACCCGGCTTTGGTTTCCGTGACCCGACTTTGGTTTTTGTGACCCGGCGTTGGTTTCTGTGACCCGGCTTTGGTTTCTGTGACCCGGCTTTGGTCTTTGAGACCCTGCTTTGGTTTCTGTGACCCGGCTTTGGTTTTTGTGACTCGGCTTTCGTTTGTGTGATCCGGCTTTGGCTTCTGTGACCCGGCTTTGTGTGACCCAGCTTTGGTTTCAGTGACCCAGCTTTGGTTTCTGTGACCCGGCTTGGTTTCTGTGACCCAACTTTGGTTTCTGTGATCCGGCTTTGGTTTCTGTGACCCGGCTTGGTTTCTGTGACCCAACTTTGGTTTCTGTGATCCGGCTTTGGT
Source organism: Penium margaritaceum (assembly GCA_023375785.1). NCBI lineage: Eukaryota > Viridiplantae > Streptophyta > Zygnematophyceae > Desmidiales > Peniaceae > Penium > Penium margaritaceum. The sequence continues at coordinate 196,711 of SZWC01002987.1, read as the reverse complement.
TTTGTGACCCGGCTTTTGTTCTGTGACCCGGCTTTGGTTTCTGTGACCCAACTTTGGTCTATGTGACCCGGCTTTGATTTTTGTAACCCGGGTTTGGTTGCTGTGACTCAGCTTTGATTTATGTGACCTGGCTTTGGTTTCTGTGACCCGGCTTTGGTTATTGTGACCCAGCTTGGTTTATGTGTCCCGGCTTTGGTTTTTGTGACCCAACTTTGGTTTATGTGACCCGGCTTTGGTTTCATTGACCGGCTTAGGTTTCTGTGACCCGGCTTTGGTTAATGTGACCGGGCTTTGGTTTGTGTGACCCGGTTTTGGTTTCTGTCACCCGGATTTGGTTTATGTGACCCGGCTTTGGTTTCTGTGACCCGGCTTTGGTTTCTGTGACCCGGCATTGGTTTCAGTGACCTGGCTTCGGTTTTTGTGACCCGGCTTGGTTTATGTGACCCGGCTTTGATGTTGTGATCCGGCTTTGGTTTCTGTGACCCGGCTTTGGTTTCTGTGACCCGGCATTGGTTTCAGTGACCTGGCTTCGGTTTTTGTGACCCGGCTTGGTTTATGTGACCCGGCTTTGATGTTGTGATCCGGCTTTGGTTTTTGTGACCCGTCTTTGGTGTGAGTTACCCGGCTTTGGTTTGTCTGAACTGGCTTTGGTTTCTGTGACCTGGCTTTGGATTTTGTGACCCGGCTTTGGTTTCTGTGACCCGGCTTTGGTTCATCTGACCCAGCTTTGGTTTCTTTGGCCTAGCTTTGGTTTCTGTGTACCGGCTTTCGTTTTCCCAGCTTTGGTTTCTTCGACCATGCTTTGGTTTCTGCAACCTGTCTTTGGTTTCTATGACCCAGCTTTCGCTTCTGTGATCCAGCTTTGTTTTCTGTGACCCGGCTTTGGTTTCTGTGAACCGGCTCTGGTTTTTGTGAGCCGGCTTTGGGTTCTGTGACCCATATTTGCTTTTTGTTGCTCGGCGTTGGTTTATCTGACCCGGCTTTGGTTTCTGTGACCCAGCTTTGATTTATGGGAACGTTTTTGGTTCTTGTGACCCAGCTTTGGTTTTTGTGACCCGGCTTTGGTTTTTATGACCTGGACTGGGCTTGTGTGACTTGGCTTTATGTGACCCGTGTCAGAATAATGTAGACACGAGGATAACAAAGAAAAGCCAGGTCAAAGGAACCAACTCCGGGTCGCACAAGCCAAAGCCGGGTCACAGAAACCAGACCGGGTCACAAAAACCAAAGCCGGATCACAGAAACCAAAGCCGGGTCACAGAATCCAAAGCCGGGTCACAGAAATCAAAGCTGGGTCAGAGAAACCAACGCATGGTCACAAAAACCAAAGCCGGGTCACAGCAACCAAAGCCAGGTCACGGAAACCGAAGCCGGGTCAAAGAAACCAAAACCGGGTCATAGAAACCAAAGCCGGGTCACATAAACAAAAGCCGGGTCACAGAAACCAAAGCCGGGTCACAAAAACCAGAGCCGCGTTACATAACCCAAAGCAGGGTCACAGAAACCAACTCCGGGTCACAGAAATCGAAGCCGGGTCACAGAAACCAACGCCCTAGTTGAACCCTAGTTGTGTGCTAGTTGCGTCCTACTTGTGCCCTACATGCGCGCTAGTTGCGCCTTAGTAGCGCTTTACTTGTGCCCAATTTACGTACTAGTTGCACCCTAGTTGCGGCCTAGTTACGCCCTAGCTGTGCCCTATTTGCGCTAAAGTTGCGCCCTAGTTGCACCCTACTTGCGCCCTAGTTGCGCCCTAGTTGCACCCTAGATGCGCTCTTGTTGCGCCCTACTTGCGCCCTAGTTGTGCCTTGGTTGCACCCTAGTTGCGCCCAACTTGCACACTAGTTGCACCCTAGTTGTGCCCTAGTTGCGCCCTAGTTGTGTCCTAGTTACACCCTAGTTGTGCCATACTTGCGCCCATCTTGCGCCCTACTTGCGTCCTAGCTGCGCCCTAGTTGCGCCCTACTTGCGCCCTAGGTACGTCCTAGTTGCGCCCTAGTTGCACCCTAGTTGTGCCATTCTTGCGCCCTTATTGCACCAAACTTACACCCCACTGGCGCCCTACTTGCGCGCTGGTTGCGCCTCAGTTGGGCACTATCTACGCCCTAGGTGTGCCATAGTTGCGCCCTAGTTGCGTCTTACTTGTGCCCTACTTGCGCCTTGGTTGCACCATAGTTGCACCGTACTTCCACCCTAGTTGCGCCCTAGTTGCACACTGAGTGCGCGCCCTAATTGCGCACAAGTTACAACCTACTTGTGTCCTACGTGCACCCTACTTGCGCCATAGTTGCGCCTCCGTTGGGCACTATCTACGCCCTAGTTGTACCATAGTTGCGCCCTAGTTGCGTCCTACTTGTGCCCTATTTGCGCCCTAGTTGCGCATTAGCTTCACCCTAGTTACGCCCTAGTTGCGCCCTACGTGCGCCCTAGGTGCGCCCTAGTTGCGCCCTTGTTGCTCTCTAGTTGTACCTTAGTTGCGCTCTAGTTGTGCCAAAGTTGCGCCCCGGTTGCGCCCTAGTTGCCCCCAGTTGTGCCCGTATGACACCCTAGTTGCGCTCTAGTTGCGCCTTAGTTGCGCTCTAGTTGCGTCCTAGGTGCACCCAAGTCACGTCCTAGTCGCGCCCTAGTCACGCTCTAGTCGCGCCATAGTCACGTCCTAGTTGTACCCTAATTACAATCTAGTTGCGCCCTAGTTACGCCCTTGTTACGCCCTCATTGCGCCCTCGTTGCGCCCTCCTTACGCTCAAGTTGCGCTCTAGTTGCGCCCTTGTTACCCCCTAGTTGTGCCCCACTTGTGCCATCGTTGCTCCCTACTTGCGCCCTACTTGCGCCCTTCTTGCGCTCTAGTTGAACCCTTGTTGCGCCCTAGTTGCACCCTAGTTGCGCCCTAGTTGTGCCCTAGTTGCGCCCTAGTTGCGCCCTAGTTGCGCCCTCCTTGCACCCTAATTGCACCCTAGTTGCGCCCTAGTTGCGCCCTAGTTGTGTCCTGGTTGCGCCCTAGTCGTGCCCTAGTTAGGACCTAGTTGCGCCCAAGTTGTGCCATAGTTGCGCTCTTTTTGCACCCTATTTGCGCCCTTATTACACCCTACTTGCGCCCTAGTGGCACACTTCTTGCGCCCTAGTTGTGCCTTACTTGGACACTAGATACATCCTAGTTGTGCCCTAATTGCGCCCTAGTTGTGTCCTACTTGTGCCATACTTGCGCGCTAGTTGTGCCTTAGTCACGCCTTAGTTTTGCCCAACTTGCACACTAGTTACACACTAGTTGCATCCTAGTTGCGCCCTATTTTTTACCTAGTTCCGCCCTAGCTGCGCCTTGGTTGCGCCCCAGTTGCCCCCAAGATGTGCCCTAGTTACATCCTATTTGCGCCCTAGTTGCACTCAAGATGCGCCCTAGTTACACCCTAGTAGCGCCCTAGTTGCACCCTAGTTGTGCCATAGTTGCGCCCTTGTTACACCCTAGTTGCGCCCTAGTTGTGCACTAGTTGCGCCCTAGTTGCACCCTAGTTGCGTCCTAGTTGTGCCCTAGTTGTGCCCTAGTTGCGCTCTAGTTGCGCCCTAGTTGCGCCCTAGTTGCGCCTTAGTTGCGCCCTAGTTGCGACCTAGTTGTGTCCTACTTGTGCCCTAGTTGCGCTCTGGTTGCACCCTAGTTGCACCCTAGTCGCGCCCTAGCTGCGCCCTATTTGTACCCTAGTTGCGTCATAGTTGCGCCCTAGTTGCGCCCTAGTTGCGCCCTAGTTGCGCCTTAGTTGCGCTTTAGTTGCGCACTAGTTGCACCCTACTTGCGCCCTACTTGCGTCCTTCTTGCGTCCGATTTGCGCTTCAGCTGGGCACTAGCTACGTCCTAGTTATACCCTAGTTGCGCCCTAGTTGCATCCGACTTGTACCCTACTTGCGCCCTAGTTGCGCCTTAGTTGCACCCTTGTTGCGCCCTAGTTGCGCCTTAATTGCGCCCTAGATGCGGCCGAGTTGCACCATAGTTGCGCCCTAGTTGCGCCCTAGTTACGCCCAAGTTATTCCCTAGTTGCGGCCTAGTTGCACCCTAGTTGTGCCCTAGCTGCACCCTTGTTGCGGCCTAGTCGCGCCCTATTTGCGCCCTAGTTGCGCCCTAGTTGCGCCCTAGTTGCGCCCTAGTTGCACCCTATTTGCACCCTTAATGCACCCTACTTGTGCCATACAGGCACCCTACTTGCGCCCTAGTTATGCCTTAGTTGGGCACTAGCTACGCCCTAGTTGTGCCCTAGTTGCGCGCTAGTTGTCTCCTACTTGTGCCCTACTTACGCGCTAGTTGCGCCTTAGTAGCGCCTTAGTTGCGCCCAACTTACGCACTAGTTACACCCTAGTTGCGCCCTAGTTGCGCCCTAGTTGTGCCATACTTGTGCTCTAGTTGCATCCTAGTTGCACCCTACTTACGCCCTAGTTGGGCCCTACTTACGCCCTAGTTGCGCCCTAGTTACACCCGAGTTGCGCCCTAGTTGCAACCTAGTTGCGCCCTAGTTGCGCCGTAGTTGCGCCCTAGTTGCGCACTAGTCACACTTTGACACAAGAGTGTCACACTTTGGCACTATAACTTCACACTTTGGTACTAGAGCATCACACATTGGCACTAGAGCGTCCCACTTTGGCACTAGAGCGTTACAACTTGGCACTAGAGTGTCACACTTTGGCACTTTAGTGTCACACTTTGGCACAAGATCTCCTCACTTTGGCACTAGAGTGTCACACTTTGGAACTAGAGCATCACACTTTGGTACTAGAGCGTCACACTTTGGCACTAGAGTCTCACACTTTGGCACTTGAGCGTCACACTTTGGCAATAGAGTGTCATACTTTGGAACAAGAGCGTCTTACTTTGGCACTAGAGCGTCACACTTTGGCACTAGAGCTTCTCACTTTGGTACCAGAGCATCATACTTTGGCACTACAGTGTCATACTTTGACAATAGAGCGTCACAATTTGGCACTAGAGCGTCACCCTTTTGCACTAGAGCGTCACACTTTGGTACTAGAGCGTCACACTTTGGCACTAGAGCTTCACACTTTGGCACTCGAGTGTCACACTTTGGCACTAGAGTATCACACGTTGGCACTAGAGCATCACACTTTGGCACTAGAATTTGACACCTTGGGACTAGAGAGTCACAATTTGGAACTAGAGTTCCACACGTTGGCACTAGAGCGTCACACTTTGATACTAGAGTGTCAATCCTTGGAACTAGAGCGTCATACATTGGCACTAGAGTGTCACACATTGGCACTAGAGAGTCACACTTTGGCACTAGAGTCTTGCACGTTGGTACTAGAGCGTCACAGTTTGGCACAAGAGTGTCACACTTTGGCAATTGAGTGTCGCACTTTGAAACTAGAGCGTGACACTTTGGTACTATAGCGTCGCACTTTGGTACCAGAGCGTCACACATTGGCACTATAGCATCACGCGTTGGCACTAGAGATTAACACTTTGGCACTAGAGTGTCACACTTTGGCACTTTAGTGTCACATTTTGACACTAGAGCGTCACACTTTGTCACAAGAGCTTCAAACTTTATCACTGGAGCGTCAGACGTTGGCACTGAAGTGTCATACTTTTGCACTAGAGCGTCACATTTTGGCACTAGAGCATCACACTTTGGCACTAGAGCTCCACACTTTGGCACTACGGAGTCACACTTTGGCACTACAACGTCACACTTTGGCACTAGAGCGTCACACTTTGGTACTAGAACTCCAATCGTTGGCATATGGGCGTCACATTGTGGCACACGAGCATCACACATTGGCACTAGAGCGTCACGTGTTTGGCACTAGAGCATCACACTTTTGCACTAGACCTACACACGTTTGCACTAGAACGTTACACGTTGGCACTAGAGTATCACACCTTGGCAGAAGAGCTTCATACTTTGGTACTAGAGCGGCACACTTTGATACTAGAGCGTCTTACTTTGGCACTAGAGCGTCACATTTTGGCACAAGAGCGTCAGACTTTGGGACTAGAGCGTCCCTCTTTGGCACTAGAGCATCACACGTTGGAACTAGAGCATCACCCTTTGGCACTAGCGCTTCACACTTCGGCACTAGGGCGTCACACTGTGGCACTAGACCTTCATTCTTTGGTACTAGAGCGTCACACTTTGGCACTAGAGCTTCACACGTTGGCACTAGAGCGTCACACTTTGGCACAGGAGAGTCACACTTTGGCACTGGAGCATCACACTTTGGCACTGGAGTGTCTCACATGGGCACTAGACTTTTGAACTTTGGCACTAGAGCGTCACACTTTGGCACTAGAGCGTCGTGCTTTGGCACTAGAGCCTCACACCTTGGCACTAGAGTTAAAAAAGTTGGCACCAGAGCGTCACACTTTGGCACTAGAGGGTCACACTTTGGTACAAGAGCGTCACACTTTGGCACTAAAGTGTAACATTTTGGCACTAGAGTGTCACACTTTGGTACTAGAGCTTCAAACTCTTGCACTAGAGAGTCAGACTTTGGCACTACAGCGTCGCACGTTAGCACTAGAGTGCGCGCTTTGGCACTAGAGCATCACACTTTGGCACTAGAGTCTCAAACTTTGGCTCTAGAGCGTTGCACTTTGGCACTAGAGTGTCCCACATAGGAAATAGCGCTTCACGCTTTGGCACTAGTGCGTCACACTGTGGCACTAGACCTTCACACTTTGGCACTAGAGTGTCACATTTGGACACTATAGCTTCACACTTTGGAACTAGAGCGTCACACTTTGGCACTAGAGCGTCACACTTTGGTACTAGAGCGTCACTCTTTGGCACTAGAGCATCACACTTTGGCACTAGACATTCACAATTTGGCACAATAGCGTCACACTTTGGCACTAGTGTGTAACACGCTGGCACTAGAGCATCACATTTTGGCACTATAGCTTCAAACGTTGGCACTAGAGAGTCAGAGTTTGGCACTACAATCACACTTTGGCACAGGAGCGTCACACTTCGGCACTAGAGTATCACACTTTGGCACTAGAGTTTCGAGCTGTGGCAGTAGAGCCTCACAATTAGGCACTAGAGCGTCACATTTTGGCACTACAACGTAATACTTTGGCACTAGAGCGTCACACTTTTGTATTAGAGCTTCACACTTTGGCACTAGAGCGTCACACTTTGGCACTATAGCGTCACACGTTGGCACTAGCGCTACCCACTTTGGCAGTAGCGCTTCCCACTTTGGCACTAGAGCATCACACTTTGGCACTAGACCTTCACACTTTGGCACTAGAGCGTAACACTTGGACGCTGTATCTTCACACTTTGGCACTAGAGCATCACACTTTGGCACAGGATAGTCACGCTTTGGCACTAGAGCGTCACAGTTTGGTACTAGATCGTCATACTTGGGCACTAGAGTTTTGAACTTTGGCACTACATTGTCATACGTTGGCACTAGAGCGTCACACATTGGCACTAGAGCGTCACACTTTGGGACTAGAGCGTCACACATTGGCACTAGAGCATCACACTTTGGCACTAGAGCTCCACACTTTGGCAGTACAGCGTCACACTTTGGCACTACAATCTCGCACTTAGGCACTAGAGCATCACACTTTGGAACAAGAGCTACAAACGTTGGCACCAGAGCGTCGCACTTTGGCACTAGAGCGTCACATTTTGGAACTAGAGCATGACGCCTTTGGCACTAGAGCGTCACACTTTGGCACTAGACCTTCACACTTTGGGACTAGATTGTCACACTTTGGCACTAAAACGTCACATTTTGGCACTAGAGTGTCACACTTTGTCACTAAAGCTTCACACTTTGGTACTAGAGCATCACACTTTGGCACTAGAGCTTCCCAGGTTGGCACTAGGGCATCAACCTTTGGCACTAGACCGTCACACTTTGGCACTTGGGCGTCACACTTTGGCACTAGAGCTAGCGTGCAAGTAGGGTGCAACCAGTGTGCAACTAAGGCGCAACTAGGGCGCGAGTAGGACGCAACAATGAGCGCAACTAGGGGACAACTAGGACGTAGCTAGTGCGCAACTGAGGCGCAAGTAGGGCGCAAGTAGCTGCAAGTAGGGCGCAAGTATGGTGCAACTAGGACGCAACTAGGGCGCAACTATGACACAAATAGGGTGCAACTATTGTGTAACTAGGGTGCAAGTAGGGCGCACCTAGGGCGCAACTAGGGCGCCCAGGCGCAACTAGGGCGCAACTAGGAGGCAACTATGGCGCAACTAGGGCGCAACTTGTACGCAACTAGGGCACGCATAGGGCGCAACTAGGGAGCAACTAGAGCGCAGCTATGGTGCAACTAATGCGCAACTAGGGTGCAACTAGTGCGCGACCAGGGTGCGACTAAGGTGCGACTTGGGCGCAACTAGGGCGCAACTAGGGCGCAACTAGGGCGCAACTAGGGCGCAATCAGGGCGCAACTGCGGGCAACTAGGGCGCAACTAGGGCGCACCTAGGGCGCAACTAGGGCACAACTAGGGCGTAGATAGGGTGCAACTAGGGCGCAACTAGGGTGCGACTAGTGCGCAAGTAGGGCGCGACTAGGGCACGACTAGGGCGTGACTTGGGCGCAACTAGGGCGCAACTAGGGCACAACTAGAACGCAATTAGGGCGCAACTGGGGTCAACTAGGGCGCAACCAGGGCGCAACTAGGGTGCAACTCGGGTGCAACTAGGGCGCAACTAGAGCGCAACTAGGGCGCAACTAGGGCACGCAATTGGGGCGTAACTAGGGTGCAAATTAGGCGCAACTAAGGCGCAACTAGGGCGCAAACAGGGCACAAGTAGGACGCAACTAGGGCGCAACTAGGGTACAACTAGGGCGTAGCTAGTGCCCAACTGAGGCGCAACTAGGACGCAAGTACGTTGCAATTAGGGCGCACGTAGGTTACAACTTGTGCGCAACCAGGACGCAACTAGGGCGCAACTAGGGCGCAACTAGGGCGCAACTAGGACGCAACTAGGGCGCAACTAGGGTACAAGCAGGGCGCAACTAGGGTGCAACTAGGACACAAGTAGGGCGCAAGTAATACGCAACTAGGGCGCAGCTAGGGCACAACTAGGGATAGCCAGTGCCAAACTGAGGTGCAACTAAGGGGCAAGTAGGGCGCTACTAGGGTGAGAGTGGGGTGCAATAAGGGCGCAAGAAGGGCGTAACTAGGGCGCAACTAGGGCGCAACTAAGACCCAACTAGGGTGCAAGTAGGGTGCAACTAGGGCGCAAGTAGGGCGCAACTAGGGGGCAACTAGGGCACAACTGATGTGCAACAAGGGCGCAGCTAGGATGCAACTAGGGCGCAAGTATGGCGCTAGTAGGGTGCAAGTAGGGTGCCAAAAGGGCGCATGTAGGGTGCAAGTAGGGCGCAAGTAGGGCGCCAGTAGGGTGTAAGTAGGGTGCAATAAAGGTGCAAGAAGGGCGTAACTAGGGTGCAAGTAGGGCACAACTAAGACGCAACTAGGGTGCAAATGGGGCGCAACTAGGACGCAAGTAGGGCGTCAATCAACACCTTGTCGCAAATCAAAGCCTTGCTATAGTTCAAATACTTGTCACATAACAATACCTTGTTGCATATCAATTGCTTGTCCCAAATCATGACCGTGTCCCAAATCATGAGCTTGTTGCAAACCAAGACGTTGTCGTAGCTCAACACATTGTTACAAATCAACACCGTGTGGCAAATCAGCGCCTTGTTGCAAATCAACACCTTGTCATAAATCAACACCATGTCGCAAATCAAAGAACCAGTCGCAAATCAACATCCTGTCGCAAATCACCATCCTGTTGCAAATCAACAACCTGTCGCAATCCAACAGCCTGTCCCGAATCAACACCCTGTCACAAATCAACACTCCGTCGCAAATAAGTACCCTGTTCTAAATCAACACCCTGTCGCAAATTAACACCTTATCGCAAATCAACACACTGTTCCAAATCAACACCCTGTCGCAAATCAACACATTGTTGCAAATCAACCTTTGTTCTGTTCCAACTCCGACTTCATCTATCGGACTCCAAGTCGGCCAAGTTGACCTCTTGACTAGTGTAGATAGCGGGCGACTTCGTCTGCACGCAACTGTGCCACGTGGAGATAACTTGTCTTCCAAAATCCCTAAAAACATGCACCCTTGCATGTACAACGCTTAGACATGTTTTGTGTCAGCGACCATGTTTTGAACTAACATTCAAGGAAAGCAAGCCAGTTCCACGAGGCCCGCCCTGGCTTCCATACTTTTCCGTGTAGCGACTCCACCGACTTGGATTCAGACTTTACTCTCCGACTGCCAGACTTCCCGACTTAGCAGGCAAGTAGGAGTATAACATAAAAATCAACACCTTGTTGCAAATAAACACCTTGTCGCAAATCATTACCCTGTTGCAAACACCCTGTCCCGAATCAACACCTCGATGCAAATCAACACCTTAACGCAAATTGACACCCTATCACAAGTCAACACCTTGTTACAAATCAACACCCTATCGCAAATCAACACCCTGTCACAAATCAACACCCTGTCACAAATCAACACCCTGTCGCAAATCAACACCCTGTCGCAATTCAACACTATGTCACTAATATACACCCCATTACAAATCAACACCATGTCGCAAATCAGCACACTGTCGCAAATCAACACCCTATTGCGACTGAACACCCTGTCACGAATCAACACCCTGTTGCAAATCAATACCCTTTGTAAATCAACACCTTGTCGCAAATGAACACCATGTCACAAATTGACACCCTTGGCAATTCAGCACCCTGTCGCAAATGAACACTCTATTGTAAATCAACACCCCGTCCTGAATCAATACCCCGTCGCAAATCCAGACCCTATTGCCAATCAACACCATGTTGCAACTCAACACCATGTCGCAAATAAACATCCTGTCGCAAATCAACACCATGTCGCAAATGAACACCATGTCGCAAACTAACATCCTGTCGCAAATCAACATCCTGTCACAAATCAGCACCATGTGGCAAATTAATACCATGTCACAAATCAACACCCTGTCACAAATCAACACCTTGTCGCAAATCAACACCTTGTCGCAAATCAACACCCTGTTGCAAATCAACACCTTGCCGTAAATCAACACCCTGTCACAAATCAATACCCTGTCACAAATCAACACCCTGTTGCAAATCAACACCATGTCACAAATCAGCCCCCTGTCACAAATCAACACCCTGTCGCAAATCAACACCATGTCGCAAATCAACACCATGTCACAATTCAACACTCTGTTGCAAATGAACACCCTATTACAAATGAACACCCTGTCGCAAATCAGCACCCTGTCGCAAATCAACACCCTATTGCAAAATAACACACTGTCGCGAATCAACACCCTGTCGCAAATCAACACCTTGTTGCAAGTCAACACCCTACCGCAAATCAATACCATGTGCCGTTCAACACCCTGGCGCAAATCAGCACCCTGTCGCAAGTCAACACCTTGTCGCAAATCAACACCTTGCCGCAAATCAACACCTTGTCGCAAATCAATACCATGTCACAAATTAACACCCTGTTGCAAATCAGCACCCTGTCACAAATCAACATCCTGTTGCAAATCAAAACCCTGTCGCAAATCAACACCCTGTCGCAAATCAACAGCCTTTCGCAAATCAACACCCTGTCGCAAATCAACACCCTGTCGCAAATCAATACCTTGTTGCAAATCAACACCCTGTCGCAAATCCACACCCTGTTGCAAATCAATACCCTGTCGCAAATCAACACCTTGTGGCAAATCAACACCCTATCGCAAATGAATACATTTAGCAGATCAACACCTTGTCGCAAATCAACATCCTGTAAAAAATTGACACCCTTTTGCAATTGAACACCATGTCGCAAATCAACACTCTGTTGCAAATCAACACTCTTGGCACTAGAGGGTCACGCTTGGCACTGGAGCGTCACACCTTGGCACAAGAGCTCTACACGTTGGCACTATATCGTCACAATTTGGTACTAGAGCATGAAACATTGGCACTAGAGCTTCACACTTTGGCACTAGAGCGTCACACCTTGGCACTAGAGCGTCACACCTTGGCACTAGACCGTCACAGTTGGGCACTAGAGCATCACACTTTGGCACTAAAGCTTCACGCTTTGGCACTAGTGCGTCACACTTTGGCACTAGAGCGTCACCATTTGGCACTCGAACATGACACTTTGGTACTATAGCTTCAAACTTTTGCACTACAGCTTCACACTTTGGCACTCGAGAGTCACACTTTGGCACTAGAGGGTCACACTTTGGAAGTATGGCATCACACTTTGGCACCACAGCGTCACACTTTGATTCTAGGTCTCCACACTTTGGCACTAGAGCATCACACTTTGGCACTAGAGCGTTACACTTTGGCACTAGAGCATCACACCTTGGTACTATGACGTCACACATTGGCACTAGAGCGTCACACTTTGACACAAGAGCGTCACACTTTGGCACTAGATCGTCACACTTTGGCAGTATAGCTTCACACTTTGAAACTAGAGCATCACACTTTGGCACTAGAGTATCACACTTTGGCACTAAAGCGTCACAATTTGGCACTCGAGCATGACACTTCGGCATTAGAGCTTCACACTTTTGCACTAGAGCTTCACACCTTGGCAATACAGAGTCACACTTTGGCACTAGAGCGTCACACTTTGGCACTATAGCATCACACTTTGGCACTATAGCGTCACACTTTGACACTATATCTCCACACTTTGGCACTAGAGTGTCACACATTGGCACTAGAGCGTCACACTTTGGCACTAGAGCATGACACTTTGGTACTATAGCGTCCCATTTTGGCACTAGAGCGTCACACGTTGACACAATAGCGTCACACTTTAGCACTAGATTGTCACACTTTGGCAGTAGAGCTTCACACTTTGACACTACAGCGTCACACATTGGCACCGTAGCATCACACATTGGTACTAGAGCGTCACAATTTGGCACTATAATATTACACTTTCGCACTAGAGCTTCATAATTTGACACTAGAGCGTCACACCTCGGCACTAGAGCATCACATTGTGGCACTAGAGCATCACATTTTGGCACTAGATCGTCACACTTTGGCACTAGAGCGTTACACTTTGGCACTAGAGCTTCACATTTTGGCACTAGAGCATCACACTTTTGGCACTAGTGCAAACCGGTTTCGGAGTGGTGCAAACGGAGTACGGAGTGGTGCCAACTGGTTGCGGAGTGGTTCCAACTTGTTGCGGAGTGGTGCGACTAGTTGCGGAGTGGTACAAATGACTGAGGAGTGGTGCGAACTGCTTGCGGAGTGGTACGAACTTCTTGCGAAGTGGTGCGAACTCGTTGCGGAGTGGTCCGAACTGGTTGGAGAGTGATGAGAACTGGTTGCTGAGTGGTGCGAACTGGTTGCGGAGCGATGCGAACTGGTTGCAGAGTGGTGCAACATGGATGCAGAGTGGTGCAGACAAAGTGTGACACTCCAGTGCCAAACTCTGACGCCCTAGTGCCAATGTGTGACGCTCTAGTGCCAACGTGTGAAGCTCTAGTGCCACGATGTGATGCATTTGTGCCAAAGTGTGATGCTGTAGTGCCAAAGTGTGACACTCTAGTGCGAAAGTGTGACCTAGTGCTTATCTGTGACACTCTAGTGCCAAAGTGTGAATCTCTAGTACCACCTTGTGACGCTCTAGTGCCAAAGTGTGACACTCTAGTGCCAAAGTGTGAAGCTCTAGTACCAAAGTGTGAAGCTCTAGTGTCCAATTGTGAAGTTGTAGTGCCAAAGTGTGACGCTCTAGTGCCAAAGTGTGACGCTCTGATGCCAAAGTGTGACGCTCTAGTGCCAACGTGTGAAGCTCTAATGCTTAAGTGTGATGCTCTAGTGCGAAATTGTGACGCCCTAGTGCCAAAGTGTGTCGCTCTAGTGCCAAAGTGTGACGCTCGAGTGCCAAATTGTGTTGCTCTAGTACCAAAGTATGATGTTATAGTGCCAAAGTATGACGCTCTAGTGCCAATGTGTGACACTCTAGTACCAAAGTGTGACGCTCTAGTGCCAGGATGTGATGCTCTAGAGCCAAAGTGTGACACTCTTGTTCCAATGTGTGACGCTTTAGTTCCAAAGTGTGAAGCTCCAATGTCAATGTGTGGTGCTCTAGTGCCAAATTGTGAAGCTCTAGTGCCCGAGTATGGAGCTCTAGTACAAGCGTGTGACGCTCTAGTGCCAACTTGTGACTCTCTAGTGCGAAAGTGTGATGCTCTAGTGCTAAAGTGTGACGCTCTAGTGCCATAGTGTGACGCTCTAGTGCCATAGTGTGATGCCCTAGTGCCAAAGTGTGAGGCTCTAGTGCAAACGTTTGATGCTCTAGTGCCAAGGTGTGATGCTCCAGTGCCAAAGTGTGACGTTCTAGTGCCAGAATGTGACGCTCTAGTGCCAAAGTGTGCCGCTCTAGTGCCAACGTGTGAAGCTCTAGTGCAAACGTGTAATGCTATAGTGCGAACGTGTCATGCTATAGTGCCAAAGTGCAATTCTACAGTGCCACCGTATGACGCTATGGTGCCAATGTGTGGTGCTCTAGTGCGAAATGTTGATGCTCTAGTGCTAAGCGTGTGACTCTCTCATGCCAACATGTGACGCTCTAGTACCAAAGTCTGATGCTCTAGTGCCAAAGTGTGAGGCTCTAGTGCCAATGTGTGACGCTCTAGTGCCAAAATGCGCTTTTCTAGTGCCAAAGTGTGATGCTCTAGTGCCAAAGTGTGTCACTTTAGTTCCAAATTGTGATGCTCTAGTGCCAAAGTGTGATGCTATAGTGTCAAAGTGTGTCGCTATAGTGCCAGCGTGTGGAGCTCTAGTGCCAAATTGTGATGCTCTAATGCCAAAGTGTGAAGCTCTAGTGCTAACATGTGACGCTCTAGTACCAAAGTGTGATGCTGTAGTGCCATAGTGTTGCACTGTACTGCTAACGTGTGACGCTCTAGTACCGAAGTATGACACTCTAGTGCCAAAGTGTGAGGCTCTAGTGCCAAAGTGGGACGCTCTATTGCCAAATGTTGAAGCTTTTGTGCCAAAGTGTGAAGCTCCTCTGCCAAATTGTAAAGCTCTCTTGCCAATTTGTGAAGCTCTAGTGCCAAAGTGTGACGCTCTAGTGCCAACGTGTGATGCTCTAGTGCCAAAGTGTGACACTCTAGTGCCACGGTGTGACGCTCTAGTGCCAAAGTGTGGAGCTCTAGTGCCAAAGTGTAACGCTCTAGTACCAAAGTGTGACGTTCTAGTGCCAAAGTATGATGCTCTAGTGCCAAAGTGTGACGTTCCAGTGCCAATGTCTGACGATCTAGTGCCAAAGTGTGACGCACTAGTGCCATAGTGTGACGCTTTAGTGCCAATGTGTGGAGCTCTAGTGCCAAAGTGTGACGCTCCAATGCCAAAGTGTGACGCTCTAGTGCCAAGGTGTAATGCTCTAGTGCCAAAGTGTGAAACTCTAGTGCCAAAGTGTGATGCTCTATTGCCAAAGTGTGACGCTCTGGTGCCAAAGTGTGACTATCTAGTGCTAACGCATGACACTCTAGTGCCAAAGTGTGGAGCTCTAGTGCCAACCTGTTACGCTCTAGTGCCAAAGTGTGATGCTCTATTGCCAAAGTGTGACGCTCTAGTGCTAATGTGTGAATATCTTGTGCCAACGTGTCATGCTCTATTGCCAAAGTGTGACGCTCTAGTGCCAAAGTGTAAGGCTCCTGTGCAAAAGTGTGAAGCTCTAGTGCCAAATTGTGAAGCTCTAGTGCCAAAGTGTGACGCTCTAGTGCCAAAGTGTGACGCTCTAGTGCCAAAGTGTGACACTCGAGTGCCAAGGTCTGACGCTCTAGTGCCAAAGTGTGGAGCTCTAGTCCCAAAGTGTACCGATCAAGTACCAAAGTGTGACGTTCTAGTGCCAAAGTATGATGCTCTAGTGCCAAAGTGTGATGTTCGAGTGCCAATGTCTAGCGCTCTAGTCCCAAAGTGTCACGTTCTAGAGCCAGTGTGTGACGTTCTAGCGCGAAAGTTTGGAGCCTTAGTGCCAAAGTGTAATGCTCTACTGCCAAGGTGTGATGCTCTATTGCCAGAGTGGGATGCTCTAGTGCCAAAGTGTAAAGCTCCAGTGCAAAAGTGTGAAGCTCTAGTGCCAAATTGCGAAGCTCTAGTGCCAAAGTGTGACGCTCTAGTGCCAAAGTGTGACGCTCTAGTGCCAAAGTGTGGAGCTCTAGTCCCAAAGTGTAACGCTATAGTACCATAGTGTGATGTGCTAGTGCCAAAGTATGATGCTATAGTGCCAAAGAGAGACGTTCTAATGCCAATGTCTAACGCTCTAGTGCCAAAGTGTGACGCTCTAGTGTCAATGTGTGACGCTCTAGTGCCAAAGTGTGGAGCTGTAGTGCCAAAGTGTGACGCTCTAGTGCCATGGTGTGATGTTATATTGCCAAAGTGTGACGCTCTAGTGCCAAAGTGTAAAGCTCCAGTACAAAAGTGTGAAGCTTTAGTGCCAATTTGTGAAGCTCTAGTAGCAAATTGTGACGCTCTATTGCCAAAATGTGATATTTCAGTGCCAATGTATGACGCTATAGTGCCAAAGGGAGACGCTCTGGTGCAAATGGGTGACACTCTAGTACCAACGTATGACGCTCTAGTGCCAATGTATGCCACTCTAGTGCCATAACTCGAGTTACAAATGGTCAGAGGGTGAAACAATGGGTTGGGAATACTAGTTATCAACTAGCAAGTACAAAGACCTTCTACAAGTAGTGGCACGGTTTGGATAGCGTGCACAGTGACGAATGAAAGGATGCATACGTCATTGACTACGACAGAAGAAGTCCACTATGTGTGTTGAACATTGACAACTCAAAACACGAGTCACAAATGGTCAGAGGGAGAGACAATGGTTTGGGAACCCAATGTATCGACTAGAAAGGATAAACATCTTCAATACATAGTGGCACCGTGTGGCTACTATGGACACCAAAGAACCAAACTAGGCATATGTCACTGACCATGACCAAAGAATTTCAACGTGGGTGGTCAACGTCCACCAACCATAACACGAGTCACAAATGGACAGATGGGGAAACAATGATCTGGTTATATCAGTTCTCAACTAGCAAGTACAATGACCTTCATTCAGTAGTAGTACCATGCACAATGACCAATCAAAGTAGGCGTATGTATTGCTGTTGACCAAAGAAATCGGCTGTGTGTGGTCAATGCTGACAACTCATCATATGAGTCACAAATGGTCAGAGGGGGAAACAATGGTTTGGGAACACCAGGGATCAACTAGCAAGCACACGGACCTTCAATAAGTTGTTGCACGGTGTGGATACAATGTATGATGACCAACCAAAGTAGGCATTTGTCACTAACCATGACCAAATAATGTCACTATGTGTGGTAAACGTTCACAACTCATGACACGAGTCACAAATGGTCAGAGTGGAATATAATGGTCTCTGAATACTAGTCATTGACTAGCAAGCACAAATACCTTCCATATGTAGTGGCACAGTATGGCTACAATGCACAGTGACCAACCAAAGTATGCATATGTCACAGACAATGACCATAAAATTTCACTTAATGTGGTCAATGTTGATAACTCACAACACGATTCACAGATAGTCAGAGGGGGTAACAATTGTTTGGGAAGACTACCTATCAACTAGCAAGCACAAAGACCTTCAATACATACTGACGCGGCGTGGTAACCATGTACAGTGACAAACCACAGTAGGCATATATCACTAACCATGACCAACACCATTTCACTGTGTGTGGTCAACGTTTAATACTCATAACACGAGTCACAGATGGTCAACGGGGAAATAATTGGTTGGGAACACTTGTTATCAACTGGCAAGTACAAAGACCTTCAACAAGTAGTGGCAAAATGTGGCTAGCTTGCACACTGACCGACCAAAGGATGCATACGTCACTAACTATGACCCAAGAAGTCCACTATGTGTGGTCAACATTGACAAATCATAAAACGCGTAACAAATGGTCAGAAGGATAGACAATGGTTTTGGAACCCTATGTATTGACTATAAAGGACAAATACCTTAAATGCGTAGTGGCACGGTGTGGCTACTATGCGCATCAAATAACCAAACTAGGCATATGTCACTGACTCTGACCAATGTTTTCAATATGGATGGTCAACGTTCACCAGCCATAACACGCGTCACAGACGGTCAGAGGGGGAAACAATGGTATGGGAACATCAGTTCTCAACTAGCAAGTACAACGACCTTCAACCAATACTAGCACGGTGTGGCTACCATGCACAATGAACGACCAAAGGTAGGCATATGTACTGCCTTTGACCAAAGAAATTGGCTATGTGTGGTCAACTTCAACAACTCATGATACGAGTCACATGTGGTCAGAGGGGGGGTACAATGGCTTGGGAACACCAGGTATCAACTAGCAAGTACAAGGACCTTCAATACGCTGTGGCACGGTGTGGATACCATGCACGATGACCACCCAAAGTAGGCATATGTCAGTGACCACAACCAAACAATTTCAATATGTGTTGTAAACATTGACAACTCATAACACGAGTCACAAATGGTCTGAGTGGAAGATAATGGTTTGTGAATACTAGTTATTGACTAGCAAGTACAAATACCTTCAATATGTAGTGGCACAGTGTGGCTACAATGCCTTGTGACCAACCAAAGTATGCATATAACACTGACCATGACCAAAGAATTTCACTTCATGTGGTCAACGTTGACAACTCCCAACACACGTCACAGATAGTAAGAGGGGGTAGAAATGGTTTGGGAATACCAGCTATCGACTAGAAAGCACAAAGACCTTCTATATGTAGTGAAACGGTGTGGTAACCATGTATAGTGACAATCCAAACTAGGCATATGTCACTGACCATGATCAAATAATTTCAATATGGGTGGTCAACGTTCACAACACATAACACGAGTCACAAATGGTCAGAGGGGGAAACAATGGGATGGGAACACTAATGATCAACTAGCAAGTACAAAGACATTAAAAAAGTAGTGGCACGGTGTCGCTAGCGTGCACAGTGACCAACCAAATGATGCATACGTCACTGACTATGACCAGAGAAGTCCACTGTGTGTGGTCATTACTGACAGCTCATAACACGAGTCACAGATGGATAGAGGGAAAGAAAATGCTTTGGGAACCCTATGTATCGATTATAAAGGACAAATAACTTCAATATGTGGTGGCACAATGTGGCTACTATGCACACCAAACAACCAAACTAGGCATATGTCACTAACCATGACCACAGAATTTCAATATGCGTGGTCAACGTTCATCAACCATAACACGATTCACAAACGGTCAAGGGGGGAAACAATGGTCTGGGAATAGAAGTTCTCAACTAGCAAGTACAACGACCTTAAATCAGTGGTAGAAAGGTGTGGCTACCATGCGCAATGACCAACCAACGTAGGCACATGTACTTCCTTTGACCAAATAAATCCGCTGTGAGTGGTCAACGTTGACAACTCATAATACGAGTCTCAAATGGTCAGAGGGGGGGGGGGGGCTGTGGTT
>SZWC01002987.1:118939-170329 GCA_023375785.1 Penium margaritaceum | reverse complement strand
GGCACAACTAGGGCGCAACTAGGGCGCAACTAGGGCACAACTAGGGTGCAACTAGGGCACAGCTAGGACGCAACTAGGGCGCAACTAGGGCGCAACTAGGGCACAACTAGGGCGTAACTAGGACGTAACTAGAGCGCAACTAGGGCGCAACTAGGGCGCAACTAGGGCGCAATTAGAGCGCAACTGGGAGTAACTAGGACGCAACTAGTATGCAACTAGGGCACAACTAGAGTGCAACGAGGGCGCAACGAGGGCGCAAGGAGGGCGCAACTAGGGTGCAATTAGGGCACAACTAGGGTACAACTAGGATGCAACTATGGCACAAATAGGACACAACTAAGGTGCAACTAGTCTGCAAGTTGGGCGCAACTAGGGCGCAACTAAGGCACAACTAGGGCGTAAGTAACACGCAACTAAGGGCGCAACTAGGGGACAACTAGGGCGTAGCTAGTGCCCAACTGAGGTGCAACTAGGGCCCAAGTAGGCGCCAGTAGGGCGCAACTAGGGCGCAACTAGGGCTCAACTATGGCGCAACTAGGACGCAACTAGGACGCAACTAGTGCGTAACTAGGGTGCAACTAGGTTGCATGTAGGGCGTGACTAGGGCGCAACTAGAGCGCCCGGGCGCAACTAGGCCGCAACAAGGGGGAAAATAGGGCGCAACTAGGGCGCAACTAGGACGCAATTAGGGTGCAACTAGGGCACAACTAGGGCGCAACTAGGGCACAACTGGGGGTAACTAGGGCGCAACTAGGGCCCAACTAGGGCGCAACTGGGGGCAACTAGGGCGCAACTAGGGCACAACTAGGGTGCAACTAGGGGGCAACTAGGGTGGAACTAGGGTGCAACTAGTGCATAACTAGTTGGATACTAGCTACGCCCTAGTTGTACCCTAATTGCGTCCTAGTTGCGTCCTACTTGTGCCCTACTTGGGCGCTAGTTGCGCCTTAGTTGCGCCTTATTTGCGCCCAAGTTGCACACTAGTTGCACCCTAGTTGTGCCCTACTTACGCCCTAGTTGTGCCCTAGCTGTGCCTTAGTTACGCCCTGGTTGCGCCCCGGTTGCGCCCTAGTTACACCCCAGTTGTGCCCTAGTTGCGCCCTAGTTGAGACCTAGTTGCGTCCTAGTTGTGCCCTAGTTATGCCCTAGTTGCGCCCTAGTTGCACCCTAGATGCGCCCTAGTTACACCCTAGTTGCGCTCTAGTTGCACCCTAGTTGCGGCCTCATTGCGCCCTCGTCGCGCCCTAGTTGCGCCCTCGTTGCGCCCTTGTTGTGCCCTAGTTGCGCCCTAGTTGCGCCCTAGTTGCGCCCTAGTTGCGTGCTAGTTGCGTCCTAGTTGTGCCCTAGCTGTGCCCTAGTTGCGCTTTAGTTGCGCCCTAGTTGCGCCCTAGTCGCGCCCTAGTTGCGCCTTAGTTGCACCTTAGTTGTGCCCTAGTTGCACCCTACTTGCGCCCTAATTGCGCCCTAGTTGCACCCTAGTTGCACCCCAATTGCGCCCTAGTTGTGCCCTAGTGGCGCCATAGTTGCGCCCTAGTTGCACCCTAGTTGCGCCCTAGTTGCGCCACAGTTACGCTCTAGTTGCAACCTAGTTGTACCCTATTTGCACCCTAGTTGCACCCTAGTTGCACCCTAGTTGCATCCTAGTTGCGCCCTAATTACGCCCTAGTTGCGCACTAGTTACACCCTACTTGCTGCCTACTTGCGCCCTACTTGCGCCATAGATGTGCCTCAGTTGGGCACTAGCTACGCCCTAATTGTGCCCTAGTTGCGTCCTAGTTGCGTCTTACTTGCGCCCTACTTGCACCCTACTTGCACCCTACTTGTGCCATACTTGTACCCTAGTTGCGCCCTGGTTGCGCCCTGAGTGCCCGCCCTAGTTGCGTACACGTTGCACCCTACTTGCGCCCTACTTGCACCCTACTTGCGCCCTAGCTGCGCCTCCGTTGAGCACTAGCTATGCCCTAGATGTACCCTAGTTTTGCCCTACTTGCGTCCTACTTGTGTCTTATTTGGACCCTAGTTGCGCCTTAGTTTCGCCCTAGTTTTGCCTAGTTGCGCTCTATGTGCGCTCTAGTTGCGTCCTAGCTGCGCCCTAGTTGTGCCCTAGTTGCACCCTAGTTGCGCCCAAGTTGCGCCTTAGTTGCACCGTAGTTGCCCCCAGTTGCGCCATTTGTGCGCCGTAGTTGTACCCTAGTTGCGCCGTAGTTGCACCATAGATGCACCCTAGTTGCACCCTTGTTGCGCCCTAGTTGCGCCCTAGTTGCGCCCTAGTTGTTAACTAGTTGCATCCTAGTTGCGCACTAAGTGCCTCCTAGTTGCGCCCTAGTTACACCCTAGTTGCGCCCTAGTTACACCCTAGTTGCGCCCTTCTTGCGCCCTTGTTGAACCATACTTACACCCTACTGGCGCCCTACTTGCGCCCTAGTTGCGCCTCATTTGGGAACTAGCTACGCCCTAGTTATCCCCAGTTGCGTTCTAATTGCGCCCTAGTTGTGCACTAGTTGTGCCTTAGTTGCCCCCTAGTTGCGACCAGTTGCGCCCACGTCGCACCCTAGTCGCACCCTAGTCACGCCCTAGTCGCGCCCGCCCTAGTTGCGCCCTAGTTGTGCCCTAGTTGCGCCCTAGCCGTGCCCTAGTTGCGTCCTAGTTGCGCCCTAGTTGCGCCATAATTGCGCCGTAGTTGCGCCCTAGATGTGCCCTAGTTGCGCCTTAGTTGCACCCTACTTCCGCCCTAGTTGCTCCCTAGTTGCGCCCTAGGTGCGCCCTAGTTGCGCCCTACTTGCGCCCTACTCTCGCCCTAGTTGCGCCTCTGTTGGGCACTAACTACGCCCTAGTTGTAACCTATTTGTGCCCTAGCTGCATCATACTTGTGCCCTACTTGCGCTGTAGTTGCGCTGTAGCCTTCCTTAGTTGCGCCTTGGTTGTGCCTTAGTTGCACCCTAGTTGCGCCCAAGTTGCGCCCTAGTTGCACCATAGTTGCGGCCTAGTTGGGGCCTAGTTGTGCCCTAGTTGTGCCATAACTGCGCCCCTGTGGCCCCCTTGTTGTGCCCTCGTTGCGCTCTCGTAGCGCCTTCATTGCGCCCTCATTGCGCTAAAGTTGCGCCCTAGTTGCGTCCTTGTTACGCCGTAGTTGTGCCCCACTTTTCCCGTAGTTGCGCCCTGCTTGCACCCTACTTACGGCCTACTTACGCCCTAGTTGCACCCTTGTTGCACCCTAGTTGCACCCTAGTTGCGCCCTAGTTGCGCCCTAGTTGCGCCCTAGTTGCACCCTAGTTGCGCCCTAGCTGCGCCCTAGTTGCACCATAGTTGGCACTAGAGTGTCCCACTTTGGCACTAGAGCATCACACGTTGGCACTGGAGTGTCACACTTTGGCACTAGAGCATCACACATTGGCACTAGAACGTCACACATTAGCATGAGAGCTTCACACTTTGGCACTAGAGCATCACACTTTGGCACTAGAGCTCCACACGTTGGCACTATAGCGTCACACCTTGGCACTAGAGCATCACACTTTGGCACTAGAGCGTCACACTTTCGAACTAGACCGACAGACTTTGGCAATAGAGCGTCACACTTTGGCACTTCAGCGTCGCACTTTTGCACTAGAGCATCACACTTTGGCACTAGAGCATCACACTTTGGCACTGGAGCGTCACACTTGGGCAATATATCATCACACTTTGGCATTAGAGCGTCACACTTTTGGCACTGAGCGTTACAGTTTGGCACTAGAGCACCACAGTTTGGCACTGGAGCATCACACAGTGGCACTGAAGCGTCACACTTTGGCACCAGAGCGTGACACTTTGGCACTAGAGCATTGCACTTTTGCACTAGAGCTTCACACTTTGGCACTAGACCATCACACTTTGGCACTAGAGCGTCACAATTTGGCACTAGAGCGTCACACTTTGCCACTAGAGCATCACACTTCGGCACTAGAGCATCACACTTTTGTACTAGAGTTTCACACTTTGGCACTAGAGAGTCACAATGTGGCACTAGAGCGTCGCACTTTGGCACTAGAGTGTCACACTTTGGCAAAAGAGCATCGCACGTTTGCACTAGAGCATCACACTTTGGCACTAGAGTATCACACTTTGGCACTAGAGCGTCATACGTTGGCACTAGAGCGTCACACTTTGGCACTATATCTTCACCCTTTGGCACTAGAGCGACATACTTTGGCACTATGGCTTCACACTTTGGCACTAGAGCTTCACACTTTGGCATTAGGGCGTCAGACTTTGGCATTACAGCGTCATACTTTGGTACTAGAGAGTCACACTTTGGCACTGGAGCATCACACTTTGGTACTAGAGCCTCACAATTAGGCACTAGAGACTCACCCTTTGGCACAAGGGCGTCACACTTTGGCACTAGAGCTTTACACATTGGCACTATAGAGTCACACTTTGGCACTAGAGCTCCACACTATGGCACTAGAGTGTCACACATTGGTACTATAGCGTCACACTTTGGCACTAGAGCATCAGACTTTGGCACTAGAATGTGACACTTTAGAACTAGAGAATTATACTTTGGCACTAGAGCGTCACACTTTGGTACTAGAGCGTTACACTTTGGCACTAGAGCTACACACTGTGGCACTTGAGCATCACGCCTTCGCACTAGAGCGTCACACTTTGGCACTAGAGCTCCACACTTTGGCACAAGAGTGTCACACTTTGGCACTAGAGCGTCACAGTCTGGCAATAGAGCGTCGCACTTTGGCACAAGAGCTTCACACTTTGGCACTAGAGTGTTACACTTTGGCACTAAAGCATCACGCGTTGGCTCTAGAGCGTCACACATTAGCACTAGAGCTTGACACGTTGACACTAGAGCATCACACTTTGGCACTAGAGCTCCACATGTTGGCACTATAGGGTCACACTTTGACAGTAGAGCATCACACTTTGGCACTAGAGCGTCACACTTTGGCACTAGAGTGTCACACTTTGGCACTAGAGCATCACACTTTGGCACTAGAGCTCCACATGTTGGCACTATAGGGTCACACTTTGACAGTAGAGCATCACACTTTGGCACTAGAGCGTCACACTTTGGCACTAGAGTGTCACACTTTGGCACTAGAGCGTCACACTTTGGCAGTAGAGCGTCACACTTTGGCACTAGAGCGTCACACTTTGGCACTCGAGCGTCACACTTTGGCACTAGAGCGTCACATAGTGGCAATAGAGGGTCACACTTTGGCATTAGAGCGTCACACTTTGGCACTAGAGCGTCACACTTTGGCACTCGAGCGTCACACTTTGGCACTAGAGCGTCACATAGTGGCAATAGAGGGTCACACTTTGGCATTAGAGAGTCACACTTTTGGCAATAGAGCGTCACACGGTGGCAATGAAGCGTCGTACTTTGGCACTAGAGCATCACACTTTGGCACTAGAGTGTCACACATTGGCACTAGAGCGTCACACTTTGGCACTAGAGCATCACACTTTGGCAGTAGAGCATCACACGTTTTCACTATAGTTTCACACTCTGGCACTAGAGCATCACACAGTGGCACTAGAGCATCGTTCTTTGGTACTAGAGGGTCATTCTTTGGCACTACATCATCACACTTTTGCACTAGAGCGTCACACTTTGGCACTAGAGTGTCACACGTTGGCACTAGAACTCCACACTCCGGCACTAGAGTTTCACACTTTTGCACATGAGCTTCATACGTTTGAACTAGAGCGTCACACAGTGGCACAAGAGTGTCACACTTTGGCACTAGGGCATCGCACTTTGGCACTAGAGCGTCACACTTTGGTACTAGAGCATCACACATTGGCATAGGAGCATCTCGCTCTGGCACTATAACGTCACACATTGGCACAAGAGCGCCACACTTTGGCACTAGAGCATGACACCTTGGCCCTAGAGCGTCACACTTCGGCAGTAGAGCATCACACTTTGGCACTAGAGCGTCACACTTTGGCACTATAACATCATACTTTGGCACTAGAGCATCATACTTTGGCACTAGAATGTCACACTTTGGCACTAGAGCAACACACGTTTGTACTAGAGCGTCACAATTTGGCATAAGAGCGTCACACTTTGGCACTAGATCGATACACTTTGGAACAAGAGCGTCACACTTTGGCACTATAGAATCACACTTTGGCACTAGAGCTTCACACGTTGGCACTAGAGCGTCAAACTTTGGCTTTAGAGCGTCGCACTCTGGCACTAGAGCGTCACGCGTTGGGACTACAGCTTCACAATTGGACACTAGAGCTTCACACTTTGGTAATAGAGCTTCGCATTTTGGTATTGGAGCGTCACACCTTGGCTCTAGAGCATCACACTTTGGCACGAGAGCGTCACAGTTTGGCACTATCGCGTCACAGTTTGGCACTAGCGCTTCACAAATTGGCACTATACCTTAACACTTTGGCACACGATCTCCACACTTTGGCACTAGCGCGTCACAATTTGGCACTATAATGCCACACTTTGGAACTAGAGCTTCACACTTTGGCACGAGAGTGTCACACTTTGGCACTAGAGCATCACACTTTGGCACGGGGGTGTCACAGTTTGGCACTAAAGTATCACGCCTTGGCACTAGAACGTCACACGTTAGGAGGAGAGCTTCACACATTGGCACTAGAGCATCACACTTTGGCACTAGAGCTTCAAACGTTGGCACTACAGCATCACACTTTGAAACTACAGCATCACACTTTGGCACTAAAGTGTCACACTTTGGAACTAGAGCGACACACTTTGGCAAAAGAGTGTCACACTTTAGCACTATAGCGTCGCACTTTGGCACTAGAGAGTCACACGTTGGCATTAGAGCATCACACTTTGGCACTAGAGCATCACACTTTGGCAATAGAGCGTCACACTTTGGCATTAGAGCGTCACACTTTTGGCACTGAGGATCACAGTTTGGCACTAGAGCACCACAATTTGGCACTAGAGCGTCACATGGTGGCACTGAAGCATTGCACTTAGGCACTATAGCGTGACACTTTGGCACTAGAGCCTCACACTTTGGCACCAGAGCGTCACACTTTGGCACTAGAGTGTCACACTTTGGCACTAGAGCATCACACTTTCGCACTAGATCATCACACTTTGGCACTAGATCATCACACGTTTGCACTAGAGGCTCACACTTTGGCATTAGAGCGTCATAATGTAGCACTAGAGCGTCACAATTTGGCACTAGAGCGTCACACTTTGGCACTAGAGCATCACACTTTCGCACAAGAGCGTCACACTTTGGCACTAGAGCGTCAAATGTTGGCACTAGAGCTCCACACGTTTGCACTATAACTTCACACTTAGGCACTAGAGCACCACACGTTGGCACTATAGCTTCACACTTTGGAACTGGAGGGACACACATTGGCACAAGAGTGTCACACGTTGGCACTAGAGAGTCACACTTTGGCACTATACCGTTGCACGTTGGCGCTAGAGTGTCACACGTTGGCATTAGAGCGTCACATTGTTGCACTATAACGTCACACGTTGGCACTAGAGCGCCACACTTTGGCTATAGAGCATCACACTTTGGCAGTAAAGCATCATATTTTGGCACTAGAGCGTCACACGTTGGCACTAGAGCGTCACACTTTGGCAATAGAGCGTCACACTTTGGCACTAGAGCGACACACTTTGGCACTGGAGCGTCACACTTTCGCACTAGAGAATCACTCATTGGCAGTAGAGCTTCACACTTTGGCACTAGAGCGTCACACATTGGCATAAAAGCGTTTCACTTTGGCACTTTAACGTCACACTTTGGTACTAGAGCGCCACACTTTGGCACTAGAGCATCACACTTTGGGACTAGAGCGTCACACTTCGGCAGTAAAGCGTCACACTGAGGCACTAGAGCGTCACACTTTGGCACTAGAACATCATACTTTGGCACTAGAGCATCACACTTCGGCACTAGAGCGTCACACTTTGGCACTCGAGCAACACACGTTGGCANGCATAAAAGCGTTTCACTTTGGCACTTTAACGTCACACTTTGGTACTAGAGCGCCACACTTTGGCACTAGAGCATCACACTTTGGGACTAGAGCGTCACACTTCGGCAGTAAAGCGTCACACTGAGGCACTAGAGCGTCACACTTTGGCACTAGAACATCATACTTTGGCACTAGAGCATCACACTTCGGCACTAGAGCGTCACACTTTGGCACTCGAGCAACACACGTTGGCAGTAGAGCGTCACACTCTGGCATTGGAGCATCACACTTCGGCACTAGAGCGACACACTTTGGCACAAGAGCGTCACACTTTGGCACTAGAGAATCACACTTTGGCACTAGAGTTTCACACTTTGGCACTAGAGCATCATACTTTGGCATTAGAGCATCACACTTTGGCACTAGAGCATCACGCTTTGGCACTACAGTTTCACAATTGGACAGTAGAGCTTCACACTTTGGTATTAGATCTTCACACTTTGGTACTAGAGCGTCCCACCTTGGCACTAGAGCGTCACCCTTTGGCACTAGAGCGTCACACTTTGGCACTACATAGTCACACTTTGGCACTAGAGCTTCACAATTTGGCACTAGACCTTCACAAATTGGTACAGGAGCCTCACACTTTGGCACTAGAGCATCAAAATTTGGCAATAGAGCGTCACGCATTGGCACTAGAGCTTCAGACTTTGGCACTAGAGTGTCACACTTTGGCACTGGAGCATCACACTTTGGCATTGGAGTGTCATTCTTTGGCACTATAGCATCACACCTTGGCACTAGAACGTCACACATTACCGCGAAAGCTTCACACTTTGGCACTAGAGCTCCACACGTTGGCACTATAGCATCAAACTTTGGCACTAGAGCATCACACGTTGGCATTACAGCGTCACACTTTGGAACTAGAGCGACACACATTGGTACTAGAGCGTCACACGTTGGCACTATAGCGTCGCAATTTGGCACAAGAGCGTCACACTTTGGCACTAGAGCATCAGACTTTCGCAGTAGAGCGTTACACTTTGGCAATAGAGCGTCACACTTTGGCATTAGAGCATCACACGTTTGGCACTCAGTGTCACAGTTGGGCACTAGAGCACCACATTTTGGCACTAGAGCGTCACACTGTGGCACTGAAGCGTCGCACTTTAGCACTAGAGCTTGACACTTTCGCACTAGAGCATTACTCATTTGCACTATATATTCACACTTTGTTATTAGAGGGTCACACTTTGGTACTAGAGCATCACACCTTGGCACTAGAGCATCCTAATTTTGCAATATAGCTTCACACTTTGGCACTAGAGCGTCACAATGTGGCACTAGAGGGTCGCACTTTGACACTAGAGCGTCACACCTTGGCACTAAAGCATCACACGTTCGCACTAGAGTGTCACACTTTGGCACTAGAGCGTCAGACGTTGGCACAAGAGCTCCACAAATTAGTAGTAGAGCATCACACTTTGGCAGCAGAGCACCACACATTGGCACTAGGTCTTCACACTTTGCGGAGTGGTGCGAACTGGTTACGGAGTGGAGCGAACTGGTTGCGGAGTGGTGCGAACTGGTTGCGGAGTGGTGCGAACTGGTTGCGGAGTGGTGCGAACTGGTTGCGGATTTGTACAAGCTGGTTGCGAAGTGGTACGAGCTGGTTGCGGAGTGGTACGCACTGGTTGCAGAGTGGTGCGAACTGGTTGCGGAGTGATGCGAACTGGTTGCGGAGTGGTGCGAACTGGTTGCGGAGTGGTGCGCACTGGTTGCGGAGTCGTGCAAACTGGTTGCGGAGTGGTGCAAACTGGTTACGGAGTTGTACGCACTGGTTGCGGAGTGGTGCAAACTGGTTGTGGAGTGGTGCGAACTGGTTACGGAGAGGTGTGAACTGGATGCGGAGTGGTGCGAACTGGTTGCGAAGTGGTGCGAACTGGTTGCGGAGTGGTGTGATCTGGTTGCAGAGTGGTGCAAACTGGTTGCGGAGTGGTACGAACTGGATGCGGAATGGTACGCTCTGGTTGCGGAGTGGTGCGCACTGGTTGCGGAGTCGTGCAAACTGGTTGCGGAGTGGTGCAAACTGGTTACGGAGTTGTACGCACTGGTTGCGGAGTGGTGCAAACTGGTTGTGGAGTGGTGCGAACTGGTTACGGAGAGGTGTGAACTGGATGCGGAGTGGTGCGAACTGGTTGCGAAGTGGTGCGAACTGGTTGCGGAGTGGTGTGATCTGGTTGCAGAGTGGTGCAAACTGGTTGCGGAGTGGTACGAACTGGATGCGGAATGGTACGCTCTGGTTGCGGAGTGGTGCGCACTGGTTGCGGAGTCGTGCAAACTGGTTGCGGAGTGGTGCAAACTGGTTACGGAGTTGTACGCACTGGTTGCGGAGTGGTGCAAACTGGTTGTGGAGTGGTGCGAACTGGTTACGGAGAGGTGTGAACTGGATGCGGAGTGGTGCGAACTGGTTGCGAAGTGGTGCGAACTGGTTGCGGAGTGGTGTGATCTGGTTGCAGAGTGGTGCAAACTGGTTGCGGAGTGGTGCGGACGGGATGCGGAGTGGTGTGTACTGGTTGCAAGGTGGTTCGAACTGGTTGCGGAGTGGTGCCAACTGGTTGCCGAGTTTGCGAACCGGCTGCGGAGTGGTGCGAACCAGTTGCGGAGTGGTGGGAACTGGTTGCGGAGTGATGCGAACTGGTTGCGGAGTGGTGCGAACTGGTTTTGGAGTGGTGCCATCTGGTTGCGGAGTGGTGCGAACTGGTTGCAAAGTGGTACGAACTGGTTGGGGAGTGGTGCGAACTGGTTGCGGAGTGGTGCGAGCTGGTTGCGGTGAGGTGCAACCTGGCTGCGGAGTGGTGCAAACTGGTTGCAAAGTGGTGCAAACTGGGTGCGGAGTGGTGCCAACCGGTTGCGGAGTGGTGCAAACTGGTTGCGGAGTGGTGCGAACGGGTTGCAGAGCTGTGCGAACTGCTTGTAGAGTGGTGCAAAGTGGTTGAGGAGTGGTGCTCACTGGTTTTGGGATGGTGCCAACTGGTTGCGGAGTGGTGTCAACTGGTTGTGGTGTGGTGCGAACGGGTTGCAGAGTGGTGTGAACTGGCTGCGGAATTGTGCGAACTGGTTGCGGAGTGGTGCGAGCTGGTGGCGGAGTAGTGGGAACTGGTCGCGGAGTGGTGCGAACTGGTTGTGGAGTGGTGCGCACTAGTTGCGGAGTGGTGCGGACTGGTTGCAGAGTGGTGCGAACTGGTTGCGCAGTGGTGCGAACTGGTTGCGGAGTGGTGCGAACTGGTTGCCGAGTGGTGCGAAGTGGTTGCAGAGTGGTGGAAGTGGTTGCCGAGTGGTGCGAACTGGTTGCGGAGTGGTGCGAACTGGTTGCGGAGTGGTGCGAACTGGTTGCCGAGTGGTGCGAAGTGGTTGCAGAGTGGTGGAAGTGGTTGCCGAGTGGTGCGAACTGGTCTGGAGTGGTGCGAACTGATTGCAGAATGTTGCGAACTGGTTGCGGAGTGGTGCGAACTGGTTGCAAAGTGGTGGAATTGGTTGCGCAGTGGTGCGAACTGGTTGCAAATTGGTGCGAACTTGTTGGGGAATGGTGGGAACAGGTTGCGGAGTGGTGCGGACTGGTTTTGGAGTGGTGCAAACTAGTTGCGGAGTAGTGCGAACTGGTTGCAAAGTGTTACGAACTGGTTTCGGAGTGGTGTGAAGTGGTTGCGGAGTGGTGCGAACTGGTTTCGGAGTGGTGCGAACTGGTTTCGGAGTGGTGCAAACCGGTTGTGTAGTTGTGAGAACTGGCTGCGGAGTGGTGCCAACTGGATGCCGAGTGGTGCGAACTTGATGTGGGGTGGTTCGAACTGGTTGCGGAGCGGTGCGAACTGGTTGTGGAGTGATGGAAACTGGTTGCGGAGTGGTGCGAACTCGTTGCGGGTGGTGCGAACTGGTTGGGAGTGGTGCGAACCGGTTGCGGAGTGGTGCGAACCGGTTGCTGAGTGGTGTGAACTGGTTGCATAGTGGCGCCAACCGGTTGCGGTTTGGTGCAAACTAGTTGCAGAGTGGTGCAAACTGGTTGCAGACTGGTGCAAACGGGTTGCGGACTGGTGCGAACTGGTTGCGGTATGGTGCAAACTGGTTGCGGAGTGGTGTCAACTGGTAGCGAAGGGGTGCGAACGGGTTGCGGAGTGGTGCGAACTGGTTGCGGAGTGGTGCGAACTGATTGCAGAGTGGTGCCAACTTGTTGCGGAGTGGTGCAAACTGGTTGTTGAGTGTTGCAAACTGGTTGCGAAGTGGTGCCAACTGGTTGCGGAGTGGTGCGAACTGGTTGCGGAGTGGTGCGAACTGGTTTCGGAGTGGTGCGAACTGGTTGCGGAGTGGTGCAAACTGGTTGCGGAGTGGTGCAAACTGGTTGCGGAGTGGTGTGAACCGGACAAGGAGTGGTGCAAACTGGTTGCGGATTGGTGCGAACTGGTTGCGGAGTGGTGCGAACTTGTTGCGGAGTGGTGTGCCCTGATAGCATGGTGCGAACTGGTTGTGGATTGATTTAAACTGGTTGCGGAGTGGTACGAACTGGTTGCGGAGTGGTCGAACTGGGTGCAGAGTGGTCAAACTGGTTGCGGAGTGGTCGAACTGGTTGCGGAGTGGTCAAACTGGTTGCTGAGTGGTGCGAATTGTTTGCGGAGTGGTGGGAACCGATTGCGGAGTGGTGGGAACTGGTTGCGGAGTGGTGCGAACTGCTCGGGGAGTGGTGCGAACTGGTTGCGGAGTTGTGCGAATGGGCCGCGGAGTGGTGCGAACGGGTTGCGAAGGGGTGCGGACTGGTTGCGGAGTGGTGCAAACTGGTTGCGGAGTGGTGTGAAGCGGTTGCGAAGTGGTGCAAAGTGGTTGCAGAGTGATACGAACTAGTTGCGGAGTGGTGCAAACTTGATGCGGAGTGGTAATGACTGATTGCGGAGTGGTGCGAACTGGCTGTGAAGCGGTACAAACGGGTTGCGGAGTGGTGCAAACTGGTTGCGGAGTGGTGCAAACTGATTGCGGTGTGGTACAAACTGGTTGCGGAGTGGTGCAAACTGGTTGCGGAGTGGTGCAAACTGATTGCGGTGTGGTACAAACTGGTTGCGGAGTGGTGCGAATTGGTTGCTGAGTGGTACGAACTGGTTGCGGAGTGGTGCAAACTGGTGTCAGATTGGTGCGAAGTGGTTGCAGAGTGGTGCGAAGTGGGTGCGGAGTGGTGCGAAGTTGGTTTGGAAGTTGGGTTGGAATTTAGGTTGTAAGTTGGGCTGGAAGGTGGGTTGGAAGATGGGATGGGAGTTGAGTTGGAAGTTGGGTTGGAACTTGGGTTGGAAGTTGGGTTGGAAGTTGGGTTGGAAGTTGGGCTGGAAGGTGGGTTGGAAGTTGGGATGGAATTGGGGTTGGAAGTTTGGTTGGAAGTTGGGTTGGAAGGTAGGATGGAAGTTGGGATGGAAACTTGGTTTGAGGTTGGGATGGAAGTTGGGTGGAAATTGGGTTGGAAGTTGGGTTGGAAGTTGGGTTGGATGTTGGGTTGGACGTTGAGTTGGAAGTTGGGTTGGAAGTTGGGTTGAAAGTTGGGTTGGGAGTTTGGTTGGAAGTTGGGCTGGAAATTGGGCTGGAAGTTTGGTTTGAATTTGGGTAAGAAGTTGGGTTGGAAGTTGGGCTGGAAGCTGGGTTGGATGTTGGGATGGAAGTTGGGTTGGAAGATGGGTTGGAAGTTGGGTTGAAAGATGGGTTGGAAATTGGGTTGGAAGTGTGGTTGTAAGTTGGGTTGGAAGTTGAGTTGGAAGTTGGGTTGGAAGTTGGGTTGGAAGTTAGGTTGGAAGTTGGATTGGAAGTTGGGTTGGATGTTAGGGTGGAAGTTGGGTTGGTAGCTGGGTTGGAAGTTGGATTGGAAGTTGGGTTGGAAGTTGGGTTGGAAGTTGGGATGAAAGTTGGGTTGGAAGTTGGGTTTGAAGTTGGGTTGGAAGTTGGGTTGGAACTTGGGTTGGAACTTGGGTTGGAAGTTGGGATGGAAGTTGGGATGGAAGTTGGGATGGAAGTTGGGATGGAAGCTGAGATGGAAGTTGGGATGGAAGTTGTGTTGGAAGTTGGGTTAGAATTTGGGTTGGAAGTTGGGTTGGAAGTTGGCTTGGATGTTGGGTTGGAAGTTGAGTTGGAAGTTGGGTTGAAAGTTGGGTTGGAAATTGGGTTGGAAGTTGGGTTGGAAGTTGGCTTGGAAGTTGGGTTGGAAGTTGGGTTGGAAGTTGGGATGGGAATTGGGATGGACTCGGGGTTGGAAGTTAGGTTGAGAATTATGTTGGAGGTTGGGTTGGAGATTGGGTTAGAAGGTGGGATGGAAGCTGGGTTGGAAGGTGGGTTGGAAGTTGGGTTGGAAGTTGGGATGGGAATTGGGATGGACTCGGGGTTGGAAGTTAGGTTGAGAATTATGTTGGAGGTTGGGTTGGAGATTGGGTTAGAAGGTGGGATGGAAGCTGGGTTGGGAGTTGAGATTAAAGTTGGGAAGGAAGTTGGGTTGTAAGATGTGTTGGACGGTGGATTGGAAGTTGGGTTGGAAGTTGAGTAGGAAGTTGGATTGAAAGTTTGGTTGAGAACTGGGTTGGATGCTGGGTTGGAAGTTGGGTCGGAAGTTGATTGAAAGTTGGGTTGGATGTTGGGTTGGAAGTTGGATTGGGAGTTGGGATGGAAGTTGGGATGAAAGTTGGGTTGGAAGTTGGTTTGGAAGTTGGCTTGGAAGTTGGGCTTGAAGTTGGATTGGATATTGGGTCGGAACTTGGGTTGGAAGTTAGGTTGGAAGTTGGGTTGGAAGTTGCTTGGAAGTTCGGCTGGAAGTTGGGATGGAAGTTAGGATGGAAGTTGGGATGGAAGTTGGGATGGAAGTTTGGTTGGAGGTTGGGCTGGAAGTTGGGTTGGAAATTCGGTTTGAGGTTGCGTTGGACGTTTGATTGGAAGGTGGGTTGGAAGTTAGGTTGGAAGTTTGGTTGGAAGTTGGAATGAAGATGCATGCAATACACAATAGGCGCATCGATACACAATAGGTGCATGAGATACACCATAGGCACACGACATACAACACAGGTGCATGAGATACACCATAGGAGCATGAGATACACCACAGGCTCATAAGGTATACCATAGGCGCACGAGACACACCATAGGCACATGAGATACACCTTCGGCACATGACATACACCATAGGTGCATGCGATACACCATAGGGTACATCTGATGCACCATAGGTGCATGATATACACCATAGGTACATGAGATACACCATAGGCACATGAGATATACAATAGGCACATGGGATACACCATTCGCACATGAGATACACCATTGTCGTATGCGATACACCATAGTTGCATGAGATATACCATATGGACATGCGACACACCATAGGCACTTGAGTTACACTATAGGCACATGAGATACACCACAGGCGCATGACATGCACCATAGGTACATGAGATACACCATAGGCGCATGAGGTACACCATAGGTGCATTAAATACACCATATGCAAATGAGATACACCATATGCACATGAGATACACCATAGGCACATGAGATACACCACAGGCACATGAGATACACCACATGCGCATGAGATACACAAAAGGCACATGAGATACACCATAGGCGCGTGAGGTACACCACAGGCGCATTGCATGCACCATAGGCACATGATATACACCATAGGTACATGAGATAAACCGTAGGCGCATGGGCTACACCATATGTACATGAGATACACCATAGGCGCATGAGATACACCATATGCACATGAGATATACCACAGGCGCATGAGATACACCATATGCACATGAGATACACCATAGGCACATGAGATTCACCAAAGGCACATGAGACCCACCATATGAACATGAGATACACCATATGTGCATGAGATACACAATAGTCACACGATATACACCATGGGCACAAGAGATACACCATGGACGCATGACATACACCATAGGCACACCAGATACACCTTAGGCATATGAGATACACCATAGGTGCCTGAGATACATCATAGGCGCATGAGATATGCCGTATGTACATGAGAAACACCATAGGCGCATGAGATACACCAGAGGCACATGAGATACACCATAGGCACAGGATAGACATCACATGCATATGAGATACACCATAGTTGCATGAGATAAACCATAGGTGCATGAGATACACCATAGCACATGAGATACACCATAGGCCCATGAGATGCACCATAGGAACATAAGATACACCATAGGCGCATGAGATTGTCAGATGAATGTAGATGCGGGAACAGCAGTAGCAGAGCAGGCACAAGCAGCAAGACATGAAAGTGTACATCACCAGACTAACGTAGGCAAGAGCGGTGCGAGGAGTTAGCCGCGGGAGCTGATAGAGGCCAAGACGCTAGGTAGTTGAGGTAGGCCAGTTGGTGTGAGAGAGAGCTGGCGAGATGGAAGACGGTTGGTGGAGTAAAGAAGCTGAGCAAAGGAGCGAGAGTGACGGAGCGAAGGGATGTGAGGGGCTGGCAAAGATGGGAAATGCAAGGATGGAGCAGAGCGAAGACACGGCGGCAAAGCCGCGGAACCAAGGGGGAACATGATGATTATAACTGTTCTGGTTAACTTGAGGGAATGAACATCCTCGGTATAAAAGTACAGAACAGGACAAACCAAGCAGATCAACGGCTTCTTTTCTGCTATCCGGATGCGGTTCGCCAGATGTCACCGTATTAGGGGATGTCTTGACGGTAGGTTCCGAATGGTCGTTCGGCCGTAGAATCGTTGGTCAAGTTGGTTAGGTACAGGACCTGAACCATTATTGATGTGTCTGATCGGTGTGTTCTTTTCTGACACCCCAGGTCACGCCGATAAGGTTTAGAAGTGGAATTTCCCCCAATGGCATCATGCATGATCTTTATAGGATTCTTCTGAGGGAGCTGGGTCATCTGAAGAGGATTCTGGTGTTGGAGGAGGAGTTGGTGGCATTGGAGGAGGTGTAGGCAGCTGGTATGGGTTGAGTGCTCCAGGGTTGTATCCTCCTCGTGCTTCTCTTTGGTATTCTGTCTGGTAGGCTCGTTCTCCCTGTGCACACAACTCTTCGATGTTGTCCACAGTGGAAGGAATGTTCAGCCCTCCCGCAATTATGATGTCATGGAAGGGCCGGTCTGTGGTTATTATGAATAAAGCCCGGGCCTGGCAGAGAGTGTAGTAGTAGTTTTCTCGGTAGACCCGACTTTGACGGGACGACCATCTTACAAGGTTTATGAACAAGTTCTTGAGCCGGAAGCCACGGACTGTTACTCTTCGAGTGACACGCATCAGTGCTTCTTCCCATTCGATGAAGTTGTTGTCTTCTTCATCCACAAACTCAAGCACTGGGATGCGGCTGATTAGGGGAACCACATGATGATTAGTATCCGGTTGTCGAAGTCTGCGAGCCCATTTTTGCACACTGTCAGGAGGATTGTAGTGAGCCATGGCTCGAGATGATGTATGTTTGCGAGGTAGTTCTGAAAGAGTGTCAAGGGTGAGTCCACGAGTGCTGATGTCTTGGTGTGGGTGCGGATTGTCGCGTTCGGGCAATACGATTGGGTAGATGCGTGTGCTGGGCAGAGGAGAGTGTGAACGGTGGATAAGCATTTGATGGTGGAGTGGACGCAAGGGCGACCCGTGTGTGCTTGGGAAGTTTCGGCGTGGGCGCACGTCGTAGCAACTTGAGCGATACGACTTGGCGGATCCATGTGTTGAGCTGTTGATGGAAGGCGACTGATGGCAGAGAAATGATTGACGATGGAGTGGGCACAGGGACGAAACCATGTGCAAGATTCTTTGGCGTGGGCGCAGGTCGTTGCGACTCAAGCGATGCGACCGGGCGAAACCTTGTGCCGAGCGGAGCGGAAGCAGAGGACGGCAGAGGAACAATGGATAATGGAGTGGGCGCAGGGGTAAAACCATGTGCGCAAGTTGAAATAGGGGAGTAAGGTGCGGCAAGGGGAAGGCAGATGCCGACGTGCCACAAGAAATCTGCTGCTGGCGTGGGTACGGGCTGCTGCGAAAACGGGCAGCTAGCTTGTGTAGATCCTAGTACCGTTCACAGATGCTGATGATGATTGCCGATGATAAACGAAGGCTGATGACGATGATGGAGTGGGCGCAGGGGCAAACTGCGTGCGCTGAAGGAGGTTTTGGCATGGGCACAGGTCGTCATGGAAAAGACAATGTGACCGGGCGGATCCTTGTGCCTGACTGAAAAATGATTGCACACACAAAGGAAGCAATTGATTGATGAGTGGGCACAGGGGCGGACCTACGTGCGTGATGCGACGATGCTGATGGAGATGATTGATGTGAAGGCGATGCGAGGGATGCGGATGATGGCGTGGGAGGCGATGCGGAGGCGGCGCAGATGATACGGATGGTGAAGAGACTGGAAGATGGCAGATGATCATGAGGTGAGATAGATGGTAGATGGAATTGATGATGTTGGAGCGAGAAGGTCAAGGAGGACTGGCAGCAGATGAGGATGGTGCAAGAAATGAGGATCAAAGGATGATGATGATCCTAAAGAAGGGAGGCAGGAATCGATACGAGCGGAGGAAGGTGGGATGAGAGGCGGTGCGGCAGGGAGGTAGAGCGACACAACCACATCTTCTGCGTTCAGGAGAGTGACGGCTTGTTCCCCAGTTAGCTTGGAAATGGGAGCAAGAAGACTGGTGGTGTCCGATATCCTGTCAGCTGGAAGAAGTTGGCTGTTGCAGAGGGAGTCAGGCAGCGGGCAGAGGGATGAAGCAAGGATGGAAGCAGAGTGATGACGCGGTCACGGGACTCCACCCGATGTTGCCAAAAGCTCTGATACCATGTGAGAAGAAAGTAGATGCGAGAACAGCAGCAGCAGAAGCAGGCAGAAGCATCAGGACATAAAAGTATATGTCACCAGAGTGACGTAGGGAAGAGCGGTTCGAGGAGTTAGCCGTGGGAGCTGATAGAGGCCGAGAGGCGAGGTAGTCAAGGTAGGCAAGTTGGTGTGAGAGAGAGTTGGCGAGATGGAAGACGGTGGGCGGAGTAGAAGAGCTGAGCGAAGGAGTGAGAGTGACAGAGCAAAGGGATGTGAGGGGTTGGAAAAGACGGGAAATGCGAAGAGGAAGCAGAGCAAAGACATGGCGGCGAAGCCGCGGAACCAAGGGGGAACAGGATGAGTAGAGCTGTTCTGGTTAACTTGTGGGAATGAACATCCTCGATATAAAAGCACAGGACAGGACAAACCAAGTAGAGCAACGGCTTCTTTTCCGCTAGCCGGACGCGGTGCGATAGATGTCACCTTATTAGGGGATGTCTTGACGGTAGGTTCCGAGCGGTCGTTTGGCCGTAGAGCCGTTGGTCAAGTTGGTTAGGTCCAGGACCTAAACCATTATTGAGATGTCTTATCGGCGTCTTATTTCCTGACAGAGATACACCACCGGCGCATGCGATACACCATATGCGCATGAAATACACCATATGCACATGCAATACACCATATGCACATGAGATACGCCATAGGGGGATGAGACATGCCAAAAGCGCATGAGATACACCATATGCGCATGAGATATACAATACCATACATGAGACACACCATGGGCACTTGAGATACACCATAGGCACATGAGATACACCATATGCACATGAGATAGACCATGGGTACATGCGATACACCAAAGGCGCATGAGATACACCAAAGCCACATGAGATTCACCATACGTGCATGAGATGGACCATATGCGCATGAGATTCGACATAGGCACATGAGATACACCACAGGCGCATGATATACACCATAGGTGCATGCGATACACCACAGGCACATGAGATACACCATATGTGCGTAAGATACACCACAGGCGCATGGGATTCACAATAGGCGCATGTGATACACCATAGGCGCATGACATACACCATATGCGCATGAGATACACCATATGCACATGACATACACCATAGGCACGTGAGCTACACCATAGGCACATGAGATACACCATAGGCAGATGAGATACACCAGATGCGCATGAGATATACCATAGGTACATGAGATACGCCATGGGCACATGACATACACCATAGGTGCATGAGATACACCATTGGTGCATGATATACGCCATAGGCACATGAGATACACCATAGGCACATGAGGTATACCATAGGAGCATGAGATACACCAAAGGTACATGAGACACACCAAAGGCGCAAGAGATATATCATATGCGCATGAGATACACAATAGTTGCATGCGATACACTACAGGTACAAGAGATACACCATAGGACATGAGATACATCATAGGCACATGAGATACACCATAGGCACAAGAGATACACCATAGGCACACGCGATACACCACATCCGCATGAGATACACCATGGGTGCATGCAATTCACCATAGACACATGAAATACACCATAGGCACGTGAGATCCACCATAGGTGCACGAGATACACCATAGGTACATGAGATACATCATATGCGCATGAGATACGCCATAGCACACATGAGATACACCATAGGCGTGTAAGGTACACCATAGGCACATGAGATTTACCTTGGGCACATGAGATAGACCATTGGCATATGAGATACACCATAGGCGCATGCGATACACCAAAGGCACATGAGATACACCATAGGCGCATGAGATACACCATAGGCACATGAGATACACCATATGCACATGATATACACCATATGTACATGAGATAAACCATAGGCACATGAGATACACCATAGGCACATGAGATACACCATAGGCGCATGATATATACCATAGGTAAATGAGATATACCATAGGCACATGAGAAACACAGTAGGTGCATGAGATACACGATAGGCACATGAGATACACCAAAGGTACATGAGATATAGCATATGCACGTGAGATACACCATAGGCACATGACATACACCACAGGCGCATGAGATACACCATAGGCACATGAGATATACCATAGGAACACGAGATACACCATAGGTTAATGAGATACACAACAGGCACATGAGATACACCATAGTCACACCATATACCCCATAGGCACATGGCATACATCATAGGTACATGAGATACACCTTAGGCATATGAGATACACCATAGGTGCATGATATACAGTATATTTGCATGAGATACATCATACGTGCATGATTTATTGAAAGGCACATGCGATACACCATAGGCACATGAGATACACCATAGGCGCATGAGATACACCAAAGGCGCATGAGATACACCATAGGTGCATGAGATACACCATGGTTGCGTGCGATACACCATAGGTGCATGAGATACCATAGCACATGAGATACACCAAAGGCACATGAGATACACCAAAGGCACAAGAGATACACAATAGGCTCATGCGATACACCAAGGGCGCACGAGATCTACCATGGGCGCACGAAATACACCATAGGCACATGAGATAGACCATGGGCACATGAGATATACCATAGGCGCATGAGATACACCATAGGCACATGAGATACACCATAGGCGCATGAGATACACCATAGGCGCATGAGATACACCATAGGTGCATGAAATACACCATAGCACACATGAGATACACATTAGGTTCATGAGATACACCATAGGCACATGAGGTACACCATAGGCACATGAGATAGACCTTAGGCACATGAGATACACCATAGGTACATGAGATACACCAAAGGCACATGATATACACCATAGGCGCATGACATACACCATAGGCACATGAGATACACCATAGGCACATGAGATACACCATAGGTACATGAGATAGACCATAGGCACATGAGATGCACCATAGGAGCATGAGATACACCATAGGCACGTGAGATAGACCATATGCGCATGAGATACACCACAGGCACATGAGATACACCACAGGCGCATGAGATACACCAGATGCACATGCGATACACCAAAGGCACGTGAGATACACAATATGCGCGTGAGATACACTATATGCGCATGAGATATACCGTAGGTACATGAGATACACCAAAGTCACATGAGATACACCATAGGCACATGAGATACACCATAGGCACGTGAGATACACCACAGGCACATGAGATACACCATAGGCATATGCGATACACCATAGGCGCATGAGATACACCATAGGCACATAAGATACACCATAGGAACTGAGATACACCATAGGTGCATGAGATACACTATAGGTATATGAGATACACCATAGGCACATGCGATACACCATAGGCACATGACATACACCATAGGCACATGAGATATACCCTAGGCATATGAGATACACCATAGGCGCATGAGATACACAACAGTCATATGAGATACACCATAGGCACATGAGACACACCATAGGGACTTGAGACACACCACATGTACATGGGACACACCATAGGCACATAACATACACCATATGCGCATGATATACACCATATGCACATGTGGCGACGACGATGACGATGACAATGGCGACGATGGCGGAAGCGGGGACGACAGCGGCGGCAGCGGCTGCAGCGGCGGCGCCGTGGACAGTGACGACAACAATGACGACGACTATGATGGTGGTGGCAGCGGCGGTAGCAGGGAGGATGACGACGATAGCAGCAGCGGTGACCACGGCGGCAGCGGGGGAGGTGGCGACGATAACGAAGACGACGACGACGATGACGACGACGATGACGACGACAATGATGATAATGACGACGGGGGTAGCGGCACCAGCGAGAACAACGCCAACACCAATGAATATGCAGGCAAAAGGACGATGACAAAAATGACGATGCCGACAACAAGGACCATGAGTCAAGATATACACAAGGGAGCGAGAGGGGGGAAGGGGGAGTGGGATAGGAGGGAGGGGGGATCCTGTTATTGATGCACACGGCTGGAGCCCTTGCAGACATATCACAATCACACCTATTTACCTTGTACTGGTGGACATTTCACCCAGACATTTGAAAACGAAGCAAGAGGGAGGTGTCAATTGTGGCAGGTGTGGTGCGGTGTGCAACATACCTCACCACGCCACAACACACCACATGCACCAAGAGAGGACCATGCAGCACCAGCACCAGCATCTTCTACGGCATCACATTGGAGCATGTAAACAAAACTAACACTCAACTCACCACGAGACAGCCATGGTGCAGCAGCACCGGCAGATTCTGTGGTTGCAAGTCTTCTTGCAGCAGCGCTCCATGCCACCGGCGGTCCTGTTACTGATGTTGCCCCTGCTGTTGCCCTCGCTGCCGCTGCTACTGCTGCTAGGACACAACAAGGACGCAATTAGGGTGCAACTAGGGCGCAATTACGGCGCAAATTGGATGCAACTAAGGTACAACTATGACGCAAAAAGGGTGCAAGTAGGGCACAACTAGGGCGCAACTAGGCTACAACTAGGGTGCAACTAGGGTGTAACTAGGACGCAACTAGGGCACAACTAGGACGCAACTAGGGAGCAACTAGGCAGCAGCTAGGGCACAACTAGGATGCAACTAGGGCACAACTACGGCGTAATTAGGGCGCAACTAGGACACAATGAGGTTGCAACTAGGGTGCAAGTACGGCGTAACTAGGGCGCAACTAGGGTGCAACTATGACGCAACTAGAGCGTAATTAGGGCGAAACAAGGGCACAAGGGCGCAACAAGGACGCAACTATGTTGCAACTAGGGTGCAACTAGGGCGCAACTATGGCGTAATGAAGGCGCAACTATGGTCCAACTAGGGTGCAACTAGGACGCATCTTAAGTGAAAAAGGAGCGCAACTATGATACAACTAGGGCGCGACTATGGCGCGACCAGGGAATGCCTAGGACCCAACTAGGGCGCGACTGAGGCACTCCTAAGGCGCGAGTGGGACACCACTAGGGCGCGGATAGGGTGCAGCTAGGGTACAACTAGGGCGCAAGTAGATGGAGTTAGGGTGCAACTAGCGCACAACTAGGACGCATCACGAGCACAGGCGCAGCTAGGGCGCAACTAAGGTGCAACTAAGACACAACTATGGCACAGCTATGGCGCATCTAGGGTGCAACTAGGGTGCCATCAATGCGCAAATGGGGCGCAATTGGGGTGTACCTGGGGCGCAACTGGGGCGCAACTAGGGCGCAACTATGGCACAACTAGGACATAACGAGGGTGCAACTAGGGCGCAACTAGGGCGCAACAAGGGTACAACTAGGGGGCAAATAGAAGGCAACTAGGACGCAACTAGGGCGCAATTAGGGTGCAACTAGGGCGCAACTAGGACACAACTAGGGCACAACTAGGGCACAACTAGAGTGCAACAAAGGTGCAACTAGGGCACAACTAGGACGCAACCCAGGCACAACTAAGGTACAAATAGGGCACAACTTGGGCACAACCAGGGCACAACTAGAACGCAACTAGGGTGCAACTAGGCACAACTAGGGTGCGACTACAGCGCAACTAGGGTGCAACTAGGGCGCAACTAAGGTGCAACTAGGGTGCAACTAGGGTCCAACTGGGGTGCAACTGGAGAAAACCAAGGCAATACTCCCAATATCGGCGCGTCCTTGACTTCTCCCACGCAGATCTTTATTCCACGCTATCCGCGAACGATGCACTTCTCACAACCACTACTACTCAGGCTAGGCAGACAGCGGAACACAGACACCAGCTCCAAGCTACTGATAA
The DNA here is from genome assembly GCA_023375785.1 of Penium margaritaceum. Taxonomy (NCBI): domain Eukaryota; kingdom Viridiplantae; phylum Streptophyta; class Zygnematophyceae; order Desmidiales; family Peniaceae; genus Penium; species Penium margaritaceum. The sequence goes on along the minus strand of SZWC01002987.1, from coordinate 145,710 downwards.
TTCCGCGGACCGTAGGTTTGGATCTCGGCATAGGAACTACACCGATGAATGACACTACGCGGTCCACTTCTTGCCACACGCGAGCCCGCCACCTCGTGGCTTCTAGATCCTCTCCGCAGAATCCTCGTTCCGCGGACGTGTGCAAACGAAGGCACCGCCGGCAGCTAACTTCATCCGGGCTTTTGGCTGTTCACGCATACAGTCCCGCTGAGCGTGAACAAGACTCCAAGAGCTACGGAAGGCACGGGGAAAATGGGATAGTGAACGCAGAGGAGAGCAATTAAATGTCTTTGATCAACTCGGCGGAGTACATGAATGCCGATTATTGCTCAAGGAAGCAAGCAAGACTGAGCTAGCATTGTGCTAGTACCATCTATGTCTTATCTACTTGGAATTGCATACGGTCTGTCTACACGCCGTCGGTCTCATCCCTCTCAAGCTATCTTCCTTTCCTCCTACTTGGACTCCACGCAATGCGGCTATGCCCCACGGGTCTCGTCCTCAAACACACAGCATATCTTCTACTAATCATCTTCTTCATCCGCAGCTTGTGCACGTGGTCTTCGTGTTCTTCCTTGAAGCTTCGTCTTCCACGGTGCATCCCCATGTGTTCCTCTGTGACTGACGCACGATCACTGATGCAGATTGGGTGTTTTCTCACCTTATTGCTTGGTCCATCTGCTTACTTGCCCGCACCCTGTCAGTGATCGCGGATCTTGTAGCGGCTTGTCTTTGTTCTCTTTATACCGCGGATTTCCCACCACCGCTTCCCAACTTCTTCCTCCTCCGCTTTATTCGCTTTGCTATGGGGGAATCACGGCATGTGAGTGTGCTAACCTGCAGACACCCTATCCTTTAGATCAGCGCTACCCTCCGCTCAACCGCTACCTTCGGAGCAAGCCTTTTGCGCGCGGATCTCAGGCTGCCCAGGTCCTCCCCGCAGATGGGCCTTCCTTGCAGGGCTGCGGCCAAAGTATGTCTAAGACTGATGCCCCCAACCCCCCCCCCCGTTTTGCATGACTGTGCCCCAGATTCAGTTGGTCATCCACTTGAATTGTCTGCCGGGCCTGAGTCAATTCTGCTCCTGGCATGGCCTGCATTATTTATCTACAGCTCCTCCTTTCTGCTGGAACTTATCCGCGTATTCGCCGTGAATGAAGAGCCGGCATCCTTCACACAGCGCCTCTAGTATGGGCGTGTTTATCAGTTTATTGCATGAGGAGCAATGTGGCGCACGTTCAACCGTCCTACAGCCTGAGTACCGGTACATTTTCGTAACCTCGTTGCTCTGCTCCACTTCCTCAGAGCATGCTCCATGCGCTAGACCTCCGCAGTGCTCACAGCGGAAGACCGCCCTGTCGAGCTGGCCCATGTAGTCATCCCCGACGCAAGAACGCTTATTGGAGAATTTCCATTTGATATTCCGCGTCTTGCCACGACTGCTGTTGCAAGTCCATATGCCCTCCTTTCCGCGGAGTCCACACTGTATATGGCACATCATCTTCCACATCCCGCAGGACTTGCCGAGCTCGTTCAAGTCCTCTTCACATGCTCTGCAGGCTGGGGCCAAGGTCTTGTGGTCATAGGCTAGCGCAGCCCCTCCTTCCGTGATCGCCGCTCCCACACACTTGTGGCACTCTCCTGCCCACGCAGATTCGCCTGTCATAAGGCAAGCCTGATGGGCCAGTCTATTGCATTAGGTGCAGTGAGCCCCCGTGCTGATGGCCTTGACACAAGTAGGGCAGTGCTCCACATTTGCCGCGGGTGAGTCCTCCTCCTCCTTGTCCTTTGAGTCCACTTCTTCTCCTTCCGCGGTTACTCGAGGTGGCTTCCGAAATCCGCATTCCTCCTCCATTTCCTGCCAGGCTGGGGGTAGCAGAAAGAACTCGGTAGCCGGGTAGCTCCGCTCGCTGAACCCATCAGGTCCTTCCAGCCTGAAGTACCCCGCGTCCATGACGGCCACGCGGTATACCTCCCGGGCCTCCTCTGCCTCACGTCTTGCACCTTGGAACGGGCGGAGATACACCAGATTCCCTTGATTGATTGGTCCATGATTGAGGCATCGGTTTGCAGCGTCGCATCCGTGCCAGGCCGAGACCAAGGCCCGGAGTCAAGCTTCCGTCCTCACTGTGGATGTTTTGCGCCATCGCTTTCGGTACCACTCCTGCACTTCTTTGTCCCTGGCCGCCTCCTCTTCCTTCTCCGAGCGGCCATCCTGCTGCCATTCCGGATCCAAGGATAACGACAATGGTGTCTAAGGCATTCCCAGTGCCGCACGCGGAGGCTGGCCTAAGAGGAGGGCATGTGGGGAGAATGTTATGGCGCGACTGGGGGTGATGTTGATGAAGTGTGCGGTCTTTTTTAGGGTCTCCCAGTCCTTATTCTCTGTGATGGCCACTGCTCGTTCCAAGATTTCATGCACCCTCTCGACTTGGCCCTGGGACTGCGGCCGGTACCGCCCGAAGTGCACATGTTGCACGTCTCATTCCGCAAGCTCCTCGCATAACGCTCCTACAAACGCCGTGCCATTGTTGTTGTGCACCAAGCGGCATCCTCCGAATCGATGGAATATTTCTTCCCAGATGAATCGGGCTGCTCACTCGGAGGACTTGTCGGGGACGGCCCGGACCCATATGAACTTCTTGAAATGGTAAATTACCGCGATCCAATACTGCTACCCTTGGGCGCGGCGGGGACGAGGCCCATGGAAATCGATGATGATGCGGTCCAAGGGCTCGCCCATTAGGGGGGATAACAAGAGGGGCATGTCCCGCTGTGTAAGTTTGCAATGTCGATCACATGGGGCGTAGTGTTGTACCACTTCTTTGATGATTTGCAGGAGGTTTGGTATGTACTGGATGGGAGATAGCCGCTCCTTGAGTGCCTGTACGCCGGAATGGCGGTGACGGTGGTAGGCCTTGATCACCGCTCTTTGCATGGTGGGCGGAGGCACCCACAGGTTGTGTGGCGTGTTCCACCAGAGGCGATCGCCCTCCCACGCATACTGCTCACAGAGACGGGCGAGGTCGTCCTTCTTCCGTCTGTCGTATTCCACCCCCATCTGAGCTCCTAGGGTCTTGTACACCTTGATCGCCTCAACTTTATGCTGCTCCTTGGTTGTGGCGTGGAGCAAGATGTGCATGGTTTGCTAGATCCGTCAATTCTATACTTCGACGGGTCCCTTCTTTCCTGTCTTCTTCGCGGCAGCTTCCCCTCTCTTCTTCTTCTTCTCCTTTTGTAGCGCTGGTAGCCCTTGGGTCCGCCTTGCATCCTGCTCTGCCTTAATTGCTAGCATGCGCCGCTTGTTCTCCTCCTCGGAGGCATGTGGCTCTCTATCCTAGCTGTCCGGGACTGGGAAGCGCCATAGGATCCCCACAGTACGTAACTCCCCTTTGTCTCTGGTGACTCGCTGAGTTCAGAGACCACCATCCCCACGGTCCTTTTCCTGGCCGCGGGGACTGCAACACTTTCCCCGGTCCCTTTCTCTTGGTGCACAGCTGCGCCGGTGCCCCCCATTAGGGGTTGCAAGTGAGCTCGGACCGAGCCAGCGGGCATTGGAACATTGCGGAATACCTCCATGAGCAACGCCATGGTTTGGGCAGCGTCTTGTTGGGCTTGCACGAGTTGCGCTGGATCGATGCTCTCCTAGGTGTCTTGGGTGGGACGGTGCTGACTGCTGCGCTTGGTAGCGGACGCGCCAGCGATGCTGTCCTCGATGGTCTGCTTCTCTTGTTCTGGTTGGCTAGATGTCTGCGTGGTGTTTGCGGAGGGGGCTTGTAGTTCTGCGGCCGATTTCTTTCGGAGGGTAGCTGCGACGCTGATTGAGGCTGCGTGGTGTGAGGCAGCTTGTTTGCTGGCGGTTGCTGATATCGCAGCTCTCCTGGCCACATTATGAAACTTTGCCCGTTTATCACGCAAAGCCTTTGTCAAGGAAGGTTGGGAAGCGTCCTTCAATACTGCCCATCTGGCTCCAGCCGGTCCCATCTGTGCGCGCATATCCGGTACCTGACTTTCCCCTTGAACCGCTCCCCGTCGCTCTGCTGCCTGCTCTTCTGCCGCTTATTTAGCTGCTGCCCTCGCTGCCTCCACCGCAACTCGCCCTATTTCCTTTGCCTGTACCACCGCTGCCTCCACTACTGCTCCTGCCTCCGCCAACTCTGTGTCCAACTCTGCTACCACCTATGTTGCGGCTGCCTTTGCTTCATACTTCTCTTCTTTCGCCCTCCGCTGCCAGACAGCCTGCAGCGTGTCCCCTGTCTGCGCGAGCTTAGGAGAGTCGCAGAGGTATTCATAAGCCTCTTCTATTTCCACGAGGATGCGGTTCTTCTCTTCCCGACACACCACGGCTGGTTTTCGGGCCCAGTAATGTGCCGCCTCCTCCGTTAGCTAAGTATCCAATCCTGTCAGTGTATTCCACAGTCCTTGTGCCACCGCGACCACTATCCGCTGCCGTGGGGCTCCATCCAAGGTGAGTTGACAGTACTCATTGTTGGCGGGATACGAGTTCTCGTATTGCGTATCTGCCTTGGTCATTCTTGCGTGTTCCGCAGCTGTATTCTGCACTCCCCATCTGGTAGTGACCAGCCCGATCAGGTATTTCCACCTCCATACTTTTGCCGCGGTCTTCCCGTCTGGTGCCTCCATCGTTTCCGCTGGCATTCGGTAGGCGTGGTAGAGGGTAAGTGTCTGGGCGCGTTCTTGAAGCATATGTACGTAGCGTTGGGTAGGGTCCGCGTTCTAGTTGTTGTGGACCAGGAGCCACCATTCACGGGCGGTGTTTACTGTGCGGTCTGCTTGTTCCATGTCGAGAAACGCTGCCACACCTGCCATTCCACGGTCCGGCTGGAGGTAGAGGACATTACGAAGCGCCGAGATGAGACGTTCCACACCTGCTGTTTCCAGCAGTTGATCTTGTCGGCCGCGCTGGTTCACCTAGGCGCAATCATGGCGTAATTAGGGTGCATCTAGGGCACAACTAGGACGCATATAGGGCGCAACTAGGGTATAACTAGGACGCAACTAGGGCTCAACTACGGCGCAACAAGGGCGCAACTGGGGCGTATCTATGGTGCAATTAGGTCGCAAATACGGCGCAACTAGGGTGCAAGTACGGCGCAACAAGGATGCAACTAGGGTGCAACTAGGGCGCAACTAGGGCGCAACTAGGGTGCAACTAAGGCAAACTAGGGCGCAACTATGGTGTAACTAGGGTACAACTAGGGTGCAACTAGGGCACAACTAGGGCCCAAATATTGCGTAACTAAGACGCAACTAGGACACAACTAGGGCGCAACTAGGGTGCAACTAGGGTGCAACTAGGCTGCAGCAAGGGTGCAACCAGGACGCAACTAGGGCGCAAGTAGGGCTCAACTAAGGCGCAACCAGGGTGCAACTAAGGTGCAACGAGGGCGTAACTATGGTACAACTAACGCACAACTAAGGGGGAAATTAGGGTGCAATTACGGCGCAGCTATGGCGCAACTACGGTGCAACTAAGGTGCAACTATGATGCAAGCATGTCGCAAGTATGACGCAACTAGGGCGCAACTAGAGCGCAACTAGGGTGCATATAGGGTGCAACTAGGACGCAACTAGGGCGTAACTAGGACGCAACCAGGGTGCGACTAGGACGCAACTAGGGCGCAAATAGGACCCAACTAGGGGGCAACTATGGCACAGTTATGGCTCAACTCAGGCACAACGAGGTTGCAGCTAGGGTGCAAGTAGGGCGTAACTAGGGCGCAAGTAGGACGCAACTAGGACGCAACTAAGGTGTAATTAGGGGGCAACAAGGGCGCAACAAGGGCACAATAAGGGTACAACTAGGGCGCAACTAGGGCGTAACTAGGACGCAACTATGGCGCAATTAGGGCACAAATAGGGCAGAACTAGGGTGCAACTAGGGTGTAACTTAAGTGCAAGAGGAGTGCAACTATGGCACATCTAGGGCGCAACTTAAATGCAAGAGGAGTGTAACTAGGGCACAACTAGGGCGCAACTAGGGTGCAACTAGGGAGCGCATATGACCCAACAAGGGTGCTACGGAGGCACGCCTAAGGCGCGACTGGGGCGCAACTATGGTGCAGATAGGGTGCAGCTATGGCACCAAAAGGGCGCAGTTAGGACTGAGCTAGGACGTACCTAGCGCACGGCTATGGTGCAGCTAGGGCCCAGACGCAACTAAGGCGCAACCAGGGCGCAAATAGGGTGCAATTAAGGCAGTTACGGTGCAAGTAGGATGCAACTGGGGCATAATTTGGGCACAACCAGGGTGCAACTAAGGCGCAACTAGACCGGAAAGCAAAACTAGGTCGCAATGGAAAACTAGGGCGCAACCAGGGTGCAACCAGGGTGCAACAATGGCATAATTAAGGCGTAACTGGTATGCAACTAGTGTGCAGCTAGGGCACAGCTACGGCGTAGCTAGGGCGCAGTTAGGGCAAAGGTAAGGTGTAGCTAGGTCGCACCTTGGGCGCAGCTAGGGCAAAGCTCGGTCGCAACTATGGCGAACCTAAGGTACAACTAGGGTACAACCTGGGTGCAACCTGGGCACAACCTGGGCGCAACCTGGGTGAAACTTGGGCGCAACTAAGTTGCCACTAGGACGCATATAGGACGCCACCAGGCCGTGAGGCGCAACTAGAGCGCAACTAAGGTACAGATATTGCGCAGCCAGGGCGCAGCTAGGGCGCAGCTAGGGCGCAACCAGTGCATGACCAGGGCGCCATCAGGGCGTGACCGAACCGCGATCAGGGCGCGACCCGAGCACAATGAGGGCACAACTAATACGCACCTAGTACACGACGAGGGCGCGACTGGAGCGCAACATGGACGCGAGTAGGGCACAACAAAAGCACAACTAAATCGCAACTAGGGCGCAAATAGGGCACAGCTAAGGCGCAACTAGGGCGCAGCTAGGGCGGAGCTAGCACGCAACTAGGGCGCAACTAGATCGTAGATAGGGCGTAGTGAGGATGCAGCTAGGGTGCAATTATAGCGCAACAAGAATCCAACTAGGACGCAAGGAAGGCGCAACCAGGGGGCAACCAGGGCGCAAGTAGGGCGCAACAAGGGCACAGCTAGGGCGCATCTAGGCGCAGCTGCAACTAGAGCGTAACTTGGGTCCGACTAAAGCGGGGCTAGGACCCAACTAGGGCGTTAGTAGGGCGGAACTAGGGCACAACTAGGGAGCAAAAAGAACGGAACTGGGGCACATACATGGCGCAATTTGCACAAGACTAAGGCGCAGCTAAGGCGTAACGTCGACGCAACTAGGCCAAACTGTGAAATTGGGCGCAACTCAGGTGTAACTAGTGCACTACTAAGAAGCAACTAGGACGCAACTAGGGTGCAACTAGGGCACAGCTAGAGCGCACCTGGGACAAAGATAGGGCGCACCCTAGGTGCAACTATAGACAATTAGGGCACAGCTAGGGCGCAGGTAAAGCGCAAGTAGGGCGCAACTAGGGTGCAACTAAGACGCGCCGAGGGGGTAACTAGGGCGCAACTAGACAGCAACCAGGGCAAAATTATGGTGCAAATAGGGTGCAAATAGAGAATTGTTAGGGTACAACAAGTGACCAACTAGAGCGCAACTAGGGTGCAACTAGGCCGCGGCTATGGCGCAACTAGGGTGAAACAATGGTGCAACAAGGGCAAGTCTAGGGTACAACTAGAGACAGCTACGACGCAACTAGGGCACAGCTAAAGTGCAATTAGGACGAAACAAGGGTGCAACTATGGTGCAACTAGGGTCCAAGGCGCAAGTAGGACGTAACTACGCCGTAACTGAGGGGCCATTAGGGGCAAGTAGGGTGCAACCAAGGCGTAGCTAGGGCACAGCTATGACACAACCAGGGTGCAGCTAGGGCATTGGTTGGACGTAGCTATGATGCAACTAGGACGAATCTAGGGGGCAATCTAGGTGACACCTAGGGGGTAGCTGGGGCGTAGCTGGGGTATAAATAGGGAGCAACTACGGGGCAACTAAGGCGTAACTATGCGCAACTAGGGTGCAACTAGGGCACACATAGGGTGCAAGGCACAACTAAGGAGCAACCAGGGTACAACTAGGGTACAACTAGGGCACAACTAGGGCGTAGCTAGGACGCAGCAAGGGCGTAGCTAGGGCGCACATAGGGCGCAACTAGGGAGCTAGTAGGGTACAACTAGGGTGCAACTAGGGCGCAACTAGTGAGCAACTAGGGTGCGAGTAGGCACAACTAGGGTGCGGCCATGGCGCCAACATGGCACACCTAAAGTACAACAAGCGCGTAACAAGGGCAAAAGTAGGGTGCAACTTGGGTGCAACTAGTACACAACTAGTGTGCATATAGGGCGCAGCTAGGGCAAAGCTAGGGCGCAGATAGGGCGTAGCTAGGGCACAGTTAGGCTCAACTAGAGCCCAACTAGGATCCAACTACAGCACAACTAGGGCCCAACTACGATGCAACTAGGCGCAGCTAGGGCGCAACTAGGGCGTGACTGGGGCGCAACTAGGGCGGAACTAGGGCACAGCTAAGGCACAACAAGGGCAAAATAAGGGAGCAACTACGGTGTGACTAGGGCATGACTTGAGCTTCACCACGCGCGATTCAAGTACAACTAAGGTGGAACTAGGGTGCAACTAGGGTGCAACTGGGGCGCAACTAGGACACAACTAGAATGCACCTTGGACGCAGCTAGGGCGTAGCTAGGGTGCCGCAGCTAGGGTGCTTGTGGTGTATCTCATGTGCCTATGGTTCATCGCATGTGCCTATGGTCTATCTCATGTGCTTATGGTGTATCTCATGTGCATACAGTGTATCTTATGTGCCTATGGTGCATCGCATGTGTGCTATGGTGTATCTCATGCGCCTATGGTGTATATCATGCACCTGTGGTGTATCCCATTAACGTATGGTGTATCGCACGTGCATATGGTGTGTCTAATGTGTCTATGATGTATCTCATGCACCCATGGTGTGTATCATGCGCCTATGGCATATATCATGTGCCTATGGTGTATCTCGTGTGCCTATTGTGTATCTCGTGCACACGTGGTGTATCTCATATGCCTATGATGTATCTCATGTGCCTATGGTGTATCTCATGCACCTTTGGTGTATCTCATGCGCCTATGGTGTATCGCATGCGGTTGAGATACTCCAAAGGCACATGAGATACACCATAGGCGCATGAGATACACCATAGGCACATGAGATACACCAAAGGCACATGAGATACACCATAGGTACATGAGATACACCATAGGTACATGAGATAGACCATATGCACATGCGGTACACCATATGTGCATGAGGTATACCACAGGTGCATGAGATACGCCATATGCGCATAAGATACACCATAGGCACATTAGATATACCATCGGCGCATGAGGTACACCATAGGCGCATGAGATACACCAAAGGCACATGAGATACACCATAGGTGTATGAGATACACCACAGACGCATGAGATACACTGTATGCACATGAGATACACCATAGGCACATGAGATACACCATAGGTGCATGAGATACACCATAGGTACATGAGATACACCATACGCACATGAGATACACCATATGCGGATTATATATACCATTGGCTCATGAGATACGCCATAGGCGCATGAGATACACCATAGGCACATAATATACACCACAGGCACATGAGATGCACAATAGGCGCATGAGATATATCAAAGCCACATGAGATACACCATAGGCGCGTGAGATACACCACAGGCACATGAGATACACCATAGGTGCATGAGGTACACCATAGGCACGTGATATACACCATATGCGCATGAGATACAACATATGCACATGAGATACACCACAGGCGCATGAGATACACCATAGGCACATGAGATACACCATAGGCAGATGAGATGCACCATATGCACATGAGATATGCCATATGCACATGAAATACACCATATGCACATAAGGTACACCATAGGCGCATGAGATACACCATAGGCACATGAGATACACCATAGGCTCATGAGATACACCATAGGCGCATGATACACACCATAGGCACATGAGATACACCATAGGCGCATGAGATATATCATATGCGGATGAGATACACCATAGTTGCATGAAGTATACCATAGGTACATGAGATACACCATAGCACATGAGATACACCATAGGCACATGAGATACGCCATAGGCACAATAGATACACCATAGGCACCCGAGATATACCACAGGTGCATGAGATACACCATAGGTGCATGAGGTGCACCATAGGCACATGTAATACACCATAGGCACGTGAGGTCTGCCATACGTGCATGAGATACACCATAGGCGCATGAGATACACCATATGCGCATGAGATACATCATAGTACACGTGACATACACCATATGCATATGAGGTACACCATAGGCACACGAGATATACCACGGGCGCATGAGATATACCATAGGTGCATGGAATACACCTTAGTCACATGAGATACACCATATACACATGATATACAGCATAGGCGCATGAGATACACCATAAGCACATGCGATACACCATATGTGCATGCGATATACCATAGCACACAAGAGATACACCATAGGTTCATGAGATCCACCATATGCACATGAGATACACAATAGGTACATGAGATAGACCATAGGCACATGAGATACGCCATAGGCACATGAGATACACCAAATGCACATGAGATACGCCATAGGCGCATGAGATACACCATAGGCACATGGGATACATCATAGGCACATGACATACACCATAGATACATGCGATAGACCACATGCACATGAGATGCACCATATGAGCATGGGATACACCATAGGCGCATGAGATACACCATAGGCACATGAGATACAGCATAGGCACACGAGATACACCACAGGCGCATGAGATACACCATATGCACATGCGATACACCAAAGGCACATGAGATACACCATATGCGTATGCGATACACCACAAGCGCATGAGATACACCATAGGCGCATGAGATACACCAAAGGCGCATGAGATACACCATATGCACATGAGATACACCATAGGCATATGAGATACACCACAAGCATATGCGATACACCACAGGCACATGAGAAACACAATAGGCACAAGAGATACACCATTGATGCATGATATTCACCATAGGTACGTGAGATACACCATAGGAACATGAGATACACATAGGTGCATGAGATACACACTAGGCACATGAGGTACACCATAGGCACATGAGATACAAGATAGGTTCATGACATACACTATAGGCACATGAGATACACCTTAGGCATATGAGATACACCATAGGTCCATAAGATATACCATGTGCACATGAGATACACCACATGCACATGAGACTCACCACAGGCACTTGAGATACACCATAGGTACATGAGATATACCATCGGCACACGAGATATACCATAAGCACATGAGATACACCATAGGTGCATGAGATATACCAACGGCACACAAGATACACCATAGGCACATGAGATAAACCATATGCACATGAGATACACCATAGGCAGATAGCATACACCATATGCGCATGAGATGTACCATAGGCACATGCGGCGACGACGATGACAATGACAATGGCGACGACGGCGGCAGCAGGGACGACGGCGGCGGTAGCGGCTGCAACGGTGGCACCGTGGACGGCGACAACGACAGGGACAACGCCAACTATGACGGTGGTGGCAACGGCGGCAGCAACGAGGATGGCAACGATAGCAGCAGTGATGACTGCGGCGGCAGCGGGGGCGGTGGCAACGACAATGACGACGGCGACGATGACGACGACGACGGCAAAGACGACGATGACGACGACAACGACGACGACGATGACAACGACGCTGGGGGTAGCGGCGCCAGTGACAACAGCGCCGACGCCAATGAATATGCTGACAAAAGGATGATGACAAAAACGACGATGCTAACAACAAGGACCATGATTCAAGATATACTCAAGGGAGCAATAGAGGAGGGGAAGGAGGAGGAGAGGAGTGGGAGAGGAGGGAGGGAGGGATCCTGTTGTTGATGCACACTACTGGAGCCCTCGCACACAGATCAGAATCACACCTATTCACTGTGTAGTGGTCGACATTTCACCCAGATATTTGAAACTGAAACAAGAGGGAGGTGTCACCTGTGGCAAGTGTGGTGCGGTGTGCGACACACCTCACCACACCACAACACACCACATGCACCAAGAGAGGACCATGCAGCACCAGCACCGGCATCTTCTGCGGCATCACATTGGAGCATGTAAAAAAGCAAACACTCGACTCACTACGAGACCGCCTTGCTGCAGCAACACCGGCAGCTTCTGTGGCTACAACCCTTCATGCTGGAGCGCTTCATGCCACTGGCGATCCTGCTGCTGATGCTGCCCCTGCTGCTGCCGTCGCCGCCGCTGCCACCGCTGTTGCTGGCCTAACTCTTCCTCCCCGTTGGCAGCTGCATCAGCACAGATACGCTGCAAGATCAGGAGGTATCTGTCTGGCGTCTTGACATGCCACACGAGATCACATCACAATCTCACAGCCATGAGGAGTCTGAATGCACGTGTGCATGGGTGGTCAATGGCTGACTCGTCATGAGGTAGTGTGTGTGGTTGGCATGGACACGTAGAAATGTGCGTGCGCCTTGTACACGTCCACGCACAACGATACATAGTACCTGCATCACATCCTTGGGAGTACTTTTTGCAATGTGTGCATGTATGATAGAAGGAGGGCATGATAACGGCACAAGTAGGGTACAAGGGGCGCACATTTGGATCTCACGTAGGGCACAACTCAAGAAGACGTGGGACACGATCACAGCCCGATTGAGCACAGCATGGTGCAACTAGGGTGCAACTAGGGCGCAACTTGTGCGCAACAAGGGCTCAACTATGGCGCAACTATGGCGCAACTAGGGCGCAACAATGGCAAAACTAGGGCGCAACTATGGCGCAACTAGGGGGAAACTAGGACGCAAGTAGGGCGCAACTAGGGGGCAACTAGAGTGCAACTATGGCCCAACGATGGCGCGACTATGGAGCAACTAGGGCGCAACTATGGCGCAATTAGGGCGTACAAAGGACGCAGGTAGGGCACAACTAGGGCGCAACTAGGGTGCAACTAGGGCACAACTAAGGCAAGCCAGGGTGCAACTATGGCACAACTAAGGTGCAACTAGGGCACAACCAGGGCGCAAATATGACGCAACTAGGCGCAATTAGGGTGCAACTAGGGCACAACTAGGCGCACGTAGGACGCAACTAGGGCACAGCTAGGGCGCAACTAGGGCGCAACAAGGCTTAACTAGGGTGCAACCAGGGTACAACGACGGTGCAACTAGGGAACACCGAGGATACAACTAGGATACAACTAATGCAAACTAAGACGCAACTATGGCGCAAATAAGGCACAACAAGGACGCAATTAGGGTGCAACTATGGCGCACCAAGGGCGCAAGTAGGGTGCTACTAAGGCCCAAATGGTGCACAACTGGGGCGCAACTGGGGCGCAACTAGGGCGCAACTAGGGCGCAACTATGGCGCAACTAGGACGCAACTAAGGTGCAACTAGGGCGCAACTAGGGCGCAACTAGGGCGCAAATAGGACACAAATAGGGCTCACATAGGATGCAACTAGGGTATAACAAGGACGCAACTAGGGCACAACTAGGGCACAACTACGGAGCTGCTCAGGCGTAACTAGGGCATAACTAGGACGCAATTGATGCGCAATTAGGGTGCAACTAGGGTGCAACTAGGGTGCAACTAAAGTGCAACTAGGGTGCAACGAGGGCGCAACTAGGGTGCAACTGGAGAAAATTAAGGCCAACTAGGGCGTAATCATGGCGCAACTATGTCGCAACCAGGGCGCAACTAAGACACAACTAGGGCGCAACTAGGACGCAACTAGAGTACAACTACGGGGCAACTAGGATGCAACTAGGGCGTAACTAGGGCGCAACTAGGGCGCAAATAGGGCGCAACTACGGCGCAATTACCGCGCAACTAGGATCCAACCAGGGCGCAACTGTGGCACAACTAGGGCCCAACTATGACGCAGCTAAGGCAAAATAGGGCGCAACTATGGCGTACCTAGGGTGCAACTAGGATGCAACTAGGGCACAACTAGGGCCCAACTAGGGCGCAACTAGGACACAACTAGGGCGTAAATAGGGCGTAGCTAGGGCGCAACTAGGGCGTAACTAGGGCGCAACTAGGGCCCAACTAAGGTGCAACTTTGGCGCAAATAGGGTGCAACTAGGGTGCAACTAGGGCACAACTAGGGTGCAACTAGGGTGCAACTAGGGTGTAACTAGGATGCAACTAGTCCGCAAGTAGGACGCAAGCAGTGCCCGACTAGGGCGCAACAAGTGCGCAACTATGACACAACTAGGGTGCAACTAGGGCGTATTTATGGTGCAACAAGGGTATAACGAGATTCCACGTAGGATGCAAGCAGGGCGTAACTAGGGCGCAACTAGGGCGCAACCAGGACGCAACTAGGGTGTAATTAGGGCACAACAAGAGTGCAACAATGGCGCAACAAGGGCGCAACGAGGACGCAACTAGGGCGCAACTAGGGCACAACTATGGCGCAATTAGGGCGCAACCGGGGCGCAACTAGGGTGCAACTAGGGTGCAACTAGGGCGCAGCTTAAGTGCAATAGGGGCGCAACTATGGCACAACTAGGGCGCGACTAGGGCGCGACTAGGGTCCGCCTAGGACCCAACTAGGGCGCGACTGAGGCACTCCTACTGCTCGACTGGGACGCAACTATGACGCGGCTAGGATGCAGCTAGGGTACAACTAGGGCGCATCTAGATGCAATTAGGGTGTAACTAGTGCACAACTAGGACGCATCAAGGGTACGGGCGCAACTAGGGCGCAAATAAGGTGCAACTAGGACACGATTATGGCACAGCTACGCCGCCTCCAGGGCGCAACTAGGGCAATATTAAGGCGTAAATGGGACGCAATTAGGGCGCAACTGAGGCGCATCTAGGGCACAACTAGGGTGCAATGACCGACCAAAATAGGCATATGTACTGCCTTTGACAAAAGAAATCTGTCGTGTATGGTCAACGTTGACAAATCATAATACGAGTCACAAATGGCCAGAGGGGGGAACGATGGGTATGGAACACCAGGTATCAACTAGCAAGCAGAAGGACCATCAATAAGTAGTGGCACGGTGTGGCTACCATGTAAAATGACCAACCAAAGTAGGCATATTTCACTGACCATGGTCAAAGAATGTCACTATGTGTGGTCAACTTTGATAACCCATAGCACGAGTCTCAAATGGTCAGAGGGAGAAACAATGGGTTGTGAATACTGGATATCGACTAGCAAGTACAAAGACTGTCAATATGCAGTGGCACAGTGTGGCTACCATGCACAGCGACCAACCAAAGTATGCATATGTCACTGACTATGACCAAAGAATCTCACTTGATGTGGTCAATGTTGACAACTCACAACAAGAGTCAGAGACATTCAGAGGGGGTAACAATGGGTTGGGGACACTAGCCATGAACTATAAAGCACAATGACCTTCAATACATAGTGACACGGCATGGCTACCCTGTACAATGACAAACAAAAGAAGGCATATGCCACTAACCATGACCAAAACAATCTAAAAGTGTGTGGTCAGCGTTGCAAACCCATAACACAAGTCACAAATGGTCAGAGGGGGAAACTATGGGTTGAGAACACTAGTTATATACTAACAAGTACAAATACCTTCAACAAGTACTGGCAGAGTGTGGCTATTGTGCACAGTGACCAACCAAATGATGCATACGTCACTGGCTATGACCAAATAAGTCCACTAAGTGTGGTCAACATTGGCAGCTCATAACACGAGTCACAAATGGTCTGAGGGAGAGACAATGGTTTGGTAACCTTATGTATGGACTGGAAAGGACAAAGAGCTTCAATACGTGGTAGCACGGTGTGGCTACTATGCACACCAAACAACCAAACTAGGCATATGTCACTAACCATGACCAAAGAATTCCAGTATGGGTGGTCAACGTTCACAACCCGTAACACGAGTCACAAATGGTCAAAGGGGGAATCAATGGTTTGGAATATTAGTTTTCAATGAGCAAGGACCATGACCTTCAATAATAGGTGGCACGGTGTGGCTACCATGCAAAACGACCGACCAGAGCATGCGTATGTACTGCCTTTGACCAAATAAACACACAGTGTGTCGTCAACGTTGACAACTCATAATATGAGTCACAAATGGTTCGTGGAAAGATGGAACGTTGGAAGGGTGGTTTGGGAACACCATGTATCAACTAGCAAGCACACGGACCTTCAATAAGTAGTGGCACGGTGTGGCTACCATGTACAACAACCAACCAAAGTAGGCATATGTTACTGAACATGGCCAAAGAATGTCACTATGTGTGGTCAACGTTGACAACTCATAACACGAGTCACAAATGAAAAGAGGGGTAACAATGGTTTGTGAATACAAGTTATCGACTAGCAAGTACAAAGACATTCAATATTTAGTGGCATTGTCTGGCTAACATGCACAGTGACCAACCAATGTATGCATATGTCACTGACCATGACCAAAGAATTTCACTTCATGTGGTCAACGTTGACACCTCACAACAAGAGTCACAGATAGTCAAATGGTGTAACAATGGTTTATGATTACTAGCTATCAGCTAGAAAGCACAAAGACTTCAATACGTAGTGACACGACGTGGCAGCCATGTACAATGGAAAACCAAAGCAGGCATATGCCACCAACCATGACCAAACGGATTTCACACTGTGTGGTCGACGTTGAAAACTCATACCACGAGTCACAACTGGTCAGAGGGGGAAACTATGGGCTGGGACCACTAGTTTGCAACTAGCAAGTACAAGGACCTTCAACAAGTAGTGGCACGGTGTGGCTAGCGTGCACAGTGACGAACCAAAAGATGCATACATCACTATGACCAAATAAGTCCACTATGTGTGGTCAACATTGACAACTCACAACACGAGTCAAAAATGGTGGGAGGGAGAGACAATGGTTTGGGAACCCTATGTATGGGCCAGAAAGGACAAAGAACTTCAATACATGGTGGCACGGTGTGGCTACTATTCATACCGATCAACAAAACTAGGCATATGTCACTGACCATGACCAAAGAATTTCAGCATGGGTGGTCAACGTTCACAACCCGTAACACGAGTCACGAATGGTCAGAGTGGGAAACAATCGTCTCGGAAGATTAGTTTTCAACTAGCATGGACAAGGACCTTTAATGATTAGTAGCACGGTGTAGCTACCATGCACAATGACCGACCACAGTAGGCACATGTACTGCCTTTGACCAAAGAAATCCGCTGTGTGTGGTCAACGTTGACAATTCATAATAGGAGTCACAAATGGTCAGAGGGGGGAACGATGGTTTGGGAACACCATGTATGAACTAGCCAGCACAAGGAACTTCAATGAGCAGTTGCACGATGTGGCTACTATGTACAATGACCAACCAAAGTATGCATATGTCACTGACCATGACCAAAGAATGTCACTATGTGTCGTCAACTATGACAACTCATAACACGAGTCACAAATGGTCTAAGGAGGAAACAATTCTTTGTGAATACTAGTTATCGACTAGCAAGTACAAAGACCTTCAATATGTATTGGGACAGCCAGGCTACCATGCACAGTGACCAACCAAAGTATGCACATGTCATTGACCATGACCAAAGAAATGCACTTCATGTGGTCAACGTTGACAACTCACAACAAGAGTGACAGATAGTCAAAGGGGGTAACAATGGTTTTGAAACACTGGCTATCAACTAGAAAGCACAAAGACATTCAATATGCAGTGACACGGCGTGGCAACTATGTACGGTACCACCAAAGTAGGAATATGCAACTAGCCATGCCCACAAGAATTTCACAGTGTGGTCAACGTTGAAAACTCATAACACGAGTCAAAAATGGTCAGAGGGAGAGACAATCGTTTGGGAACCCTATGTATCGACTAGAAAGAATAACAAACTTCAATACGTGGTGGCACGGTGTAGCTACTCTGCACACCAAACAACCAAACTATGGATATGTCACTGACGATGACCAAAGAATTTCAGGATGGGTGGACAATGTTCACAACCCATAACACGAGTCACAAATGGTCAAAGGGGGAAACAATGGTTTTGGAAGATTAGTATTCAACTAGCAATGATAAAGACCTCCAATAATTAGTAGCAAGGTGTGGCTACCATGCACAATGTTTGACCACAGTAGGCATATGTTGCGCCTCTGACCAAAGAAATCCGCTGTGTGTGGTCACAGTTGACAACTCATAATACGAGTCACAAATGGTCAGAGGGGGGAACGATGGGTTGGGAACACCAGGTATTAATTAGCAAGAAGAAGGACCTTCAATAAGTAGTGGCACAGTGTGGCTACCATGTACAATGACCAACTACAGCCGGCATATGTCACTGACCATGACCAAAAAATGTCACTATGTGTGGTCAACTTTGACAACTCATAACACGAGTCACAAATGGTCAGAGGGGGGAACAATAGTTTGTGAATACTAGTTATTGACCAGCAAGTACACCGACATTCATATGTAGTGGCACAGTGCGGCTAGCATGCACAGTGACCAACCAAAGTATGCATATGTAACTGACCATGACCAAAGAATTTCACTTCATGTGGTAGACACTGACAACTCGCAACAAGAGTCACAGATAGTCAAAGGGGGTAACAATGGTTTGGGAACACTAGCTATCAACTAGAAAGCACAAAGACCTTCAATGCATAGTGACACAGTGTGGCATCCATGTACAGTGACAAACCAAATAGGCATATGCCACTAACCATGACCAAAAGAATTTCACACTGTGGTCAACGTTGAAAACTCACAACACGAGTCACAATTGGTCAGAGGGGAAAACAATGGGTTGGGAACACTAGTTATCAACTATCAAGTACAGAGATCTTCATCAAGTAGTAGCACGGTGTGGCTAGCGTGCACAATGACCAAACAAATTATGCATACGTCTGTGACTATGACCAAAGAATTCCACTACGTGTGGTCGACATTGACAACACATAACACGAGTCCAAAATGGTCAGAGGGAGAGACAATGGTTTGGGAACCCGTTGTATTGACTAGAAAGGACAAAGAACTTCAATGCGTGCTGGCACGGTATGGCTACTATGCACACCGAACAACCAAAGTAGGCATATGTCACTGACCATGACCAAAGAATTTCACTATGGGTGGTCAACGTTCACAACCCGTAACATGAGTCACAAATGGTCTGAGGGGGAAACAATGGTTTCGGACGATTAGTTTTCAACTAGCAAGGACAACGGCCTTCAATAATTAGTAGCATGGTGTGGCTACCATGCACAATGACCGACCAAAGTAGGCATATGTACCCATGTTGACTTCGATGTTCGTTGTATGGCCCCTACAACCACATCGGTACCGCGAGGTACATCGATGTAGCATCGATGTGGTGTAGGCATATCAGGGCAACCGGGACCTAGCTGCACAATGTATTGCTACCATTTGCAGGCGACCACTAAACTTGAGTATCCATACTGATTTATATACACCAAAATGGTCAACAAAATACGTGGAACATGAAGACAACATATGTTTAATGGCTGACGGTTTCAATGTGATGTTCTTTCTAACATTGAATCTGGTTGTTACCCATGATTTCGAGACCATGTTGGCTGGATATTGGCCAACGCCCCCCAAACCCACATCGATGTGGCGGGGCCTGGCTACATCAATGTGTCGAGGTGGACATCGATGTACCGATGTTCGAGGAGCCAAGGTCAACACAGATATGTACTGCCTTCGACCAAATACATCCGCTGTGTTTGGTCAACGTTGACAACTCATACTATGAGTCACAAATGGTCTGAAGGGGGGAACGATTGTTTGGGAACACCGGGTATCAACAAGCAAGCACAAGGACCTTCAATAAGTAGTGGTACGGCGTGTCTACCACGGACAATGACCAACCAAAGTAGGCATATGTCACTGACCATGACCAAAGAATGTCACTATGTATGGTCAACTTTGACAACTCACAACACGAGTCACAAATGGTCAGAGGGGGGAAACAATGGTTTGTGAATACTAGTTATCAATTAGCAACTACAAAGACCGTTATTTTTCACTGGCACAGTGTGGCTACCATGCACAATGACCAACCAAGGTATGCATATGTCAATGACCATGACCAAGGAATCCCACTTCATGTGGTCAACGTTGATAACTCACAACAAGATTCACAGATAGTCAGAGGGGGTAACAATGGTTTGGAAACACTGGCTATAAACTATAAAGTACAGCGACCTTCAATACGTAGTGACACGGCGTGGCAACCATGTAAAGTGACAAAGCAAAGTAGGCATATGCCACTAACCATGACCAAAAGGATTTCACAGTGTATGGTCAACATTGCAAACTCATAGCACGGGTCACAAACAACCAGAGGAGGAAAATATGGATTGGGAACACTAGTTCTCAACTAGCAAGTACGTAGACCTTCAGCAAGTAGTGGCACATTGTGGATATCCTGCACAGTGACCAACCAAAGGATGCATGCGTCACTGAATGTGACCAAAGAAGTCCAGTATGTGTGGTCAACCTCGACAACTCAAAACACGAGTCACAAATGGTCAGAGGAAGAGACAGTGGATTGGGAACCCTATGTAGCGACTACAACGGACAAAAACCCTCAAGAAGCTATGGCACGGTGTGGCTAGTACGCACACCGAACAACCATACTATGAATATGTAACTGACCATGACCAACGAATTTGAACATGGGTGGTCAACGTTCACAACCATTAACACGAGTCACAAATGGTCAGGGGTAAAACAATGGTTTCAGGATGTTTGTTTTGGTCTAGCAAGTACAACGAACTTCAATAAGTAGTAGCACGGTGTGGCTACCATGCACAATGACCGACCAAAGTAGGCATATGAACTGCCTTCGACAAAAGAAATCCGCTGTGTGTGGTGAACGTTGACAACTCGTGATACGAGTCAGAAATGGTCGGAGGGGAGAATGATGGTTTGGAAAGACCAGGTATCAACTAGCAATCAGAAGGACCTTCAATACGTAGTGGCACGGTGTAGCTACCATGTACAATGACCAACCAAAGTAGGCATATGTCACTGACCATGACCAACGAATGTCATTATGTGTGGTCAACTTTGACAACTCATAACACAAGTCACAAATGGTCACAGGGGGAAACAATGGTTTGTGAATATTAGTTATCGAATAGCAAGTACAAAGACCTTCAATATGTAGTGGCACAGTCTGGCTACCGTGCACAATGACCAACAAAAGTACGCATATGTCAATGAAAATGACAAACGAATTCCACTTCATGTGGTCAACGTTGACAACTCACAACAAGAGGCACAGATAGTCAAAGGGGGTAACAATGGTCTTGGAACATTAGCTATCAACTAGAAAGCAGAAAGACTTTCAATCCATAGTGACACGGCGTGGCAATAATGCACAGTGACAAACCAAAGTAGGCATATGCCACTAACCATGACGAAACGAATTTCACGGCATGGTCAACGTTGAAAACTCATAACATGAGTGACAAATGGTTAGAGGGGAAACAATGGGCTGGGGACACTAGTTATCAACTAGCAGGTACAAAGACCTTCAACAAGTAGTGGCACAGTGTGGCTAGCGTGCACGGTGACCAACCAAACGATGCACATGTCACTGACTATGACCAACGAAGTCCACTATGTGTGGTCAACGTTGACAACTCATAACACGAGTCCAAATGGTCAGAGTGGGGGACAATGGTTTGGGAACCCTGGGTATTGACTAGAAAGGACAAAGAACTTCAATAGGTAGTGGCACGGTGTTGCTACTATGTACACCGAACAACCAAACTAGGCATATGTCACTGACCATGACCAAAGAATTTCAATATGGGTGGTCAACGTTCACAACCCATAACACGAGTCACAAATGTTCAGAGGGGGGGGGGACAATGGTTTCGGAATATTAGTGTTCAACTAGCAATGACAACGACCGTCAAGTAGTAGCACGGTGTGGCTACCATGCAGAATGACCGACCAAAGTAGGCATATGTACTGCCTTTGACCAAAGAAATCCGCTGTGTGTGGTCAACGTTGACAACTCATAATACATGCCACAAATGGTCAGAGGAGGGAACGATGGTTTGGGAACACCACGTATCAACTAGAAAGCACAAGGACCTTCAATAAGTAGTGGCATGGTGTGGCTACCATGTACAATGACCAACCAAAGTAGGCATGTGTCACTGACCATGACCAAAGAATGTCACTATGTGTGGTCAACTTTGACAACTCGTAACTCGAGTCACAAATGGCAAGAGGGAGAAACAATTGTTTGTGAGTACTAGTTATCAACAAGCAAGTACAAAAAACGTTAATATGCAGTGGAACAGGGTGGCTACCATGCACAGCGACAACGTGGTCAACGTTGACAACTCACAACAAGGGTCAAATATCGTCCGAGGGGGTGACAGTGGTTTGGGAACACTAGCAATCAACTAGAAAGCACAAAGACATTCAATACATTGTGACACGGCGTGGCAACCATGTACAGTGACAAACCAAAGTAGGCATATGCCACTAACCATGAGCAGGAGAATTTCACAGTGTGTGGTCAACGTTGAAAACTCGTAACACGAGTCACAAATGGGCAGAGGGGGAAACTATGGGTTGGGAACACTCTTTATTAACTAGCAAGTACAAAGACGGTCAGCAAGTAGCTGCACAGTGTGGCTAGCGTGCACAGTGACCAACCAAAGGATACATACGTCATTGACGATGACCAGAGAACTCCACTATGTGTGGTCAACATTGACAACTCATAACACGAGTCACAAATGGTCAAAGTGAAAGACAATGGATTAGGAACCCTTTGTAGCGACTAGAAAGGACAAAGAACTTCAATACGTGGTGGCACGATGTGGCTACTATGCACATCAAACAACAAAATTAGGCATATGTCACTGACCATGAGCAAAGATTTTCAACATGGATGGTCAACGTTCACAACCCATAAAACGAGTCACAAATGGTCATAGGGGAGAATAATGGTTTGGGAATATTAGGTTTCCCCTAGCAATGACAACGACCTCCATTAACAAGTTGCATGGTGTGGCTACCATGCAGAATGACCAAACTAAATTGGCATGTGTACTGCCTTTGACCAATGAGTCTGCTGTGTGTGGTCAACGTTGTCAACTCATAATACGTGTAACAAATGGTCATGAGGGAGAGCAATGGTTTGGGAACATTGGGTATCAACTACCGAGCACAAGGACCTCCACTAAGTAGTGGCATGGTGTGGCTACCATGTACAATGACCAACCAAAGCAGGCATATGTCACTGACCATGATCAAACAATTTCACTATGTGTGGTCAACTTTGACAACTCATAGCACGAGTCACAAATGGTCAGAGGGGGAAACAATGGTTTGTTGATTCTAGTCATCAAATAGCAAGTACAAAGACCTTCAATATGTATTGGCACAGCGTGGCCACCATGCACAGTGACCAACCAAAGTATGCATATGTCACTAACCATGACCAAAGAATTTCACTTCATGTGGTCAACGTTGACAGCTCACAACAAGAGTAATAGATAGTGAGAGGGGATAAGAATGGTTTTGGAATACTAACTATCAACTAGAAATCACAAAGACCTTTGATACGTACTGACACGGCGTGGCAACCATGTACAATGACAAACCAAAGTAGGCATATGCTACTAACCTTGACCAACAGAGTTTCACACTGTGTGGACAACGTTGAAAACTCATAACACGAGTCACAACAGGTCAGAGGGGGAAACAGTGGGTTGGGAACACCAGTTATCAACTAGCAAGTACAAAAACCATCATCAAGTAGTGGCACGGTGTGGCTAGCGTCCACAATGACCAACCAAAGGATGCATACGTCACTGACTATGACCAAAGAAGTGCACCATGTGTGGTCAACCTGGACAACTCACAACACGAGTCACAAAGGGTCAGGGGGAGAGACAATGGTTTGGGGACCAGATGCATTGACTAGAAAGGACAAATAACTTCAATGCGTGGTGGCACGGTGTGGATACTATGCACACCAAACAACCAAACTAGGCATATGTCACCAACCATGACAAAAGAATTTCAGTATGGATGGTCAACGTTCACAACCCATAACACGAGTCAGAAATGGTCAGAGGGGGACACAACGGTTTCGGAATATTAGTTTTCAACTAGCACGGACAACGACCTTCAATAACTTGTAGCACGGTGTGGCTACCATGGACAATGACCGACCAAAGTAGGCATATATACTGCCTTTGACCAAATAAATCGGATGTGTGTGAAAAGTGTTGAGAGCTAATAGTACGAGTCACAAATGGTCAGAGGGGGGAACGATGGGTTAGGAACACCAGGTATCAACTAGCAAGCACAATGTCCTTCAACAGGTAGTGGCACGGTGTGGCTACCATGTACAATGACCAACCAAAGTATACATATGTCACTGACCATGACCAAAGAATGTCACTATATGTGGTCAACCTTGACAACTCATAACACGAGTCACAAATGGTCAGAGGGGGAAACAATGGTTTGCGAATACTAGGTATTGATGATCAAGTACAGAGACCATCCATATGTAGTTGCACAGTCTGGCTACCATGCACAGTGACCAACCAAAGTATGCATATGTCACTGAACATGATGAAAGAGTTTCACTTTGCGTGGTCAGCGTTGACAACTCACAACAACAGTGACAGATAGTGAGAGTGGGTAACAACACTTTGGGAACACTAGCTATGAAATAGAAAGCACAAAGACATTCAATACGTAGTGACACGGCGTGGCAACCATGTACAGTGAAAACCAAAGTAGGCATATGCCACTAACCATGATCAAACAAATTTCACTGTGTGTGGTGAACGTTGAAAACTCATACCACGGGTCACAAATGGTCAGAGGGGGGAACAATGGGTTGGTAACACTAGTTATCAACTAGCAAGTACAAAGACCTACAACAAGTATTGGTATGGTGTGGCTAGCGTGCACAGTGACCAACCAACGGATGCATACGTCACTGACCATGACCAAATAAGTCCACTGTGTGTGGTCAACATTGGCAACTCATAACACGAGTCAGAAATGGTCAGGGGGAGAGACAGTGGTTTGGGAACCCTATGCATAGACTATAAAGGAAAAAGAACTTCAAGACATGGTGGCACGGTGTGGCTACTATGCACACCAAACAACCAAACTATGCATTTGTCACTGACCATGACCAAAGAATTTCAGTATAGGTGGTCAACGTTCACAACCCGTAACACGAGTCACAAATGGTCAGAGGGGGAAACAATGGTTTCTGAATATTTGCTCTCAACTAGCAAGGACAAAGACCTTTAATAATTAGTAGCCCAGTGTAGCTACCATGCACAATGACCGGCCAATGCAGGCATATGTACTGCCTTTGACCAAAGAAATCCTTTGTGTGTGGTCAACGTTGCCAACTCATAACACAAGTCACAAATGGTTAGAGGGAGGAACGATGGCTTAGGAACACCATGTATCAACTAGCAAGCACACGTACTTTCAATAAGCAGTGGCAAGATGTGGCTACCATGTACAATGACCAACCAAAGTAGGAATATGTCGTTGACCATGACCAAAGAATGTCACTATGTGTGGTCAACGTTGACAACTCATAACACGAGCCTCAAATGGTCTGAGGGGGGGGGGAAAGAATGGTTTGTGAATACTAGTTATCGACTAGCAAGTGCAAAGACCTTCAATCTGTAGTGGCACAGTATGGCTACCATGCACAGTGACCAACCAAAGTATGCATGTGTCATTGACCATTACGAAAGAATTTCACTTCTTGTGGTCAATGTTGACAGCTCACAGTAAGAGTCACATATAGTCAACGGGGGTAACAATGGTTTTGGAACACTAGCTGTCAACTAGAAAGCACAAAGACCTTCACTACGTAGTGACACGGTGTAGCAACCATGTACAGTGACAAACCAAAGTAGGCATATGCCACTAACCATGACCACAAGAGCCTCAGTGTGGTCAACGTTGAAAACTCATAACACGAGTAAAACATGGTCAGATGGAGAGACAATGCTTCAGGAACCCTATGTATTGACTATAAATGATAAAAAACTTCAAAAAGTGGTGGCACGGTGTGGCTACTATGCACACCGAACAACCAAAATAGGCATATGTCACTGACCACGACCAAAGAATTTCAGTATGGGTGGACAGCGTTCACAACCAATAACACGAGTCACAAATGGTCAAAAGCGGATAAAGTTTTTTCGGAAGCTTAGTTCCCAAATAGTTAGGATAAATACCTTCAATAAATAGCAGCACCGTGTGGATACCATGTACACTGTCCGACCAAAGTAGGCATATGTAATGCCCTTGATCAAATAAATCCGCTGTGTGTGTTGTCATCGTTGACAACTAGGAATACAAGTCACAAATGGTCAGAGGGGTGAACGATGGTTTGGGAACACAAAGTACCAACTAGCAAGCAGAAGGACCTTCAATATGTAGTGGCACGGTGAGGCTAACATGTACAATGACCAACCAAAGCAGGAATATTTAACTGACCATGACAAAAGAATGTCACTATGTGTGGCCAACTTTGACAACTCATAACACGAATCATAAATGGTCAGAGGGGGGGGGGGGGAAA